>RJWM01005665.1:0-90111 GCA_004363535.1 Dasyprocta punctata
GGTTGTCATCTCCTCTGAGAGTTTAATTTTTGGACTCCCAACCTTGTCTGCCTTTACATCAATCGGGTTTGTGCTGCTTGTATCGGAGTCCGGAGAGCGCCCTCTACCTTTCCTTCTTGGCATTTTCCTGGGCTCTGCTGTGTTTCCCCAGGCCGCCTCGGCTCCGCGGATGTCTGGTGAAGTGCGCGTGGATAGGGCCATCCGCCTAATTTCCTCTATCACCCCCAGGGCACCCGTGCAGATTCTGCCAGGACCCTCCAGGGCCTGGTGTGGGCAAGGAACCGTGCCTAATTAGGTGCAGTTCCAGTCTCAAGATGGAAGCCTGTTCCTCGCTCTCCCTGGGGAGTGGGGGGTGGGGGGCTGGGGACCGCCGAGTTTACTCACTCACCAGCTCACGACCACCTCTTTCCATGATCGATAGCTGCCTCTGCGGTTTCCGCCTTAGCCACAGAAGTTCAATCGCGCATCTCAAGCACTTTAATCGCACCTTCCCAGTTTGAGTCCACGTTGATTGGATTGAGCTCTGGTCAGAGGCGCCGCCACCTTTTTTGTTTACTTCTTCTTTTTTTTTTTTTCTCTTTCCGTGGGCTACAGTTCTCATCCTAGACTCCTCTTAGGTCCTGAGGATCCATCTCCCTCCCCTTTCCTTCTTTCTGTTATTGTATTATTTTGTATTCCAGCATTTGGGAGGTATATTCCAGGGAGCCTCCCTACGGCGGAGTCATCAGGTCAGCCATTTTGCAGGAAGTCCGGGATCTTTTCTTATTAAAAAGTTTTTGCACATTGAAAGAAATCCCTAACAGAGTGAAAAGAAAACCCACAAATTGGAAAAACATTTTTGTTAATTGTCCCTCAGACAAAGGACTTTTATCTAGAATGTATAAAGAATTGAAAAAAAATCAGGTCCCCCAAATTTAAAGACCCAGTTCAAAAATGGGTATCTGAGATGAACACAATTCTTGGATGAATAAATACAAATAATTATATGAAAAAATAGTCAACATCATTGATAATTTGAGAAATGCAAATTAAAACTACACTGAGATATCATCTCACTCCAGAAAGAATAGCTAACAAGAAATTAACCAGTAACAAATGCTGGCAGAACTGTGGGGAAAAGGAACCCTTCTCCACTGTTGGTGGGGGTTTAGACTGGTACAACCACTGTGGAAATAAGTATGGAGATTCCTCAAAAAACTAGGATTAGAAGTTGCATTTGACCCAGCTATTCCCCTTCTGGGTATTTTCCCTGAAGATTTGAAAACGTCATACAACAGCAATATATGTGCACCCATGTTTACAACAGCACAATTTTTAATAGCTAAACCCAAATACCCATCAACTGAGGAATGAATAAAAGTGATGTGGTATTTTTATAAAATGGAATACTACTCAGCCATAAAGAATGTTAAACTCAAGTCTTTTATAGGTAGATGGCGATTAGAAACCATACTCATAAGTGAAATAAATCAAACTGGCATGTGTAAACTCTGTGTTAGCTCTCTAGTGTAAAAAACTCAAAGAGTAAATAAGATCCAAAAGTTACAGTAGATATAATAAAAGGGAAAGAAACTACTCAAAGGGAAATTTTATTGTTTGATCAATCTTGCATGCCTGTATCTGGTAGCCTGAACAATTACTTTGAAGATAACAATACGCAATATAACAACCATTGCTAAATTCCTATCATCTTGTTTTGAAATCCTATATTGCCATGGTTTTTTTTGTTGTTGTTGTTGTCTTCATTTTGCTTTTGTTGTTGGTTTTTAATTGTTTGTTTGCTTCTTGATTTTTCTGTTTTTTTCTCTTTAAAATAAAAAAATAGAAAAAAAAGAGGGTCCTATCATGAGAGCCAACAATCATTGATATAAAAATGACTTTTCAGACATGCAGTGATTACATGTGGTTAACTACAACTAGAGGACAACTTAATAGAACAAATAAATCACTCTTATTCTCATTGGTCTAAGCACAGTAACTTTAGAGGTCAAAGAGTGTTTTGCTGCACACTGGTTTAACTGCCCCAGAATTAGATAGCAATGGCACTCACTGGTCTTGTGGAACCATTTTTTTTGGCCCTGGCTCCCCTCTGGATGGATAGGGAGTTGCACACTGAAATTTACGTGATTATAAAGCAGGAGTGTCAAAAATATCAACAAACCTGTAAACTTAACCCATCTTTGACATCGAAGTATTTCACTGATTTGATCATTTGGCTTCTGTCTTTGTCCCTTCCCTAGGATTAAATGGTGTCATGCAACATATAAAGGGCTTAGCTAACTATCCTCAGTGGGCCTTAAATGATACTGCAACTGGTCTCTCTCTCTCTCTCTGAAATGAAGAAGTAAAATTAGTGAGGCAAGCGGTCTTATAAAATCAGATTGCATTAGACAATCTAACAGCAGCACAAGGGAATACTTACACAATTGTAAAACCTGAGTTTGTGTGTATGTTCCTGATACTTCTGCTAATATCTCAGTGGCTGTTCGGATAATAAATAACAGGTTAATGCCATCTCAGATTCTGAAATCTCTTGGACCTTTTCCTTACCCTCTTTGGGGGAAGCTGTTCCTGGCTCCTCCTGGTGGAAACATTGTGGTTGTGTTCATCACAGTCTTCTTGGTCTCATCATTTGACTCATGCATACTTAACTGATTTTTTACCTTATTTCCTACAGATTTAAATCTGTGCACCTGCACAACATGGAAATACCTATGTCTGTAGACTCTCTGGAGAGAATCTCTGACCGCCAATCACAACTACGGCCCCCTTCAGCCAGAAGTAGCCAGAACAGCCACCACCCTTTGCTCTCTCATGGTGGTTGGAGGTACCATTTCAGAGGAGGAATATTATACACAAGTAAGTTGGGTAGAAACAATACAGGCAGTCAGACAGGTCCTCAAAGGACTCAGTACAGAGAATGAGAACACATTACAATCATGGTCGGAGGCGCATCTGTTAGGTACCAGGCCTTAAGATATAGATGGAATGACTTAGCCTACATATATCCCCAGGGGATTAGATAATTAGTATCACCTGGCCTAATAAAGTCTGGATAGACATCAGTCACCTGGGTGGGTGACTAAAACTCCCTGATCCATTCATTCCTAAAAAACTCTGTTCTTTTTAGGTACACTTGCTGCATGACCTACTTCCTCTGCACCGGTAATACCTAAATGACTACTTGTAATCTTATTGGTTGAGTAGAGTTTTGATCCGTATTGTACCCACCTTGTGATTTTGCTCTATAAAATTTCCTTTGAGGAGTTGACTCATTGGCAACCAACTTTTGGGTCCCCTCCTATCTCTCTCAATAAATTTTTCCGTTTTAGAAAACATGAACTTGGTGTACCTAAGATCCAACAGGTTAAAATTTACATTTGTTTCCCCTATATCATTTAGAGAATTTTTCTTACTCTTAATCTCTGTTATTCCTTAAAATTCATTCTTTAATTTTGGGGAGCCTGAATGCAGCATATCTGACCTTTAGCCAGCTGGGAGTTACATTTATTTCCCCCATATCAACCCTAGTAGCTCTGGGAAAATAGACTAGGGGAAGACTCAGGAGATTTTGAATTTAGACCACAGGAGTCAGTCATTGATCTCTTCGTGTGAATTTATATACAACCATTCCTTCTGTCCAAAGTTGTAGTTAGAATTAGAGGAGATGGAGTCTTCCTGAGAACACAGCGGGACAGTGAATTCTCACGGTGTAAGCTTACTTTGTTCCAGCTTGGTGAAAGGGTATGCCTCACTGCAGAGCCGCCCACTCCAACAGCTTCCGTTCTCTGAGCACGTGGGAGCAGGGGCAAGGCGGAAGGGAGGGAGGGATTATGGAGAGGGCAGAAGGGGCACAGGGGACCCACGTCCCACATCTGCCTGGGGTGGGTGTTTGCCATGTCAGTTGCCACATGGGACTATGGGTGACTCTCGGCACCCAGGGTCATACTGTGTGGCATCTCTAGAACATTAGCTTTTATATTTATCAACACATTTAGCAATGAGCACAAGAGTGAAGGAACAAATAGGTTAGTGATGAGGAGATCAAGCACTATATTATGGCAATCTGTGTGGTACCTCATTTGCTCATTGAGGGTAGGAGACAGGCATTCCCAGCTGCAGCACATAAAAACTGCTCTTCCAGAAAGTCCTGCGCTCATGGTAGGAACAGTGAGCTTGCGGGCTGCAAAGGTCACAAAGGGAAGTTAACCCATAGCATGGAAAACTAAAAAACGACTTGCTATATCCCTTGTCATGGGTCTAATTTGTTCAAAATCAAATCCATCTGTTCATTTCACACCGTTTGTTCCACTTCTTTGTTGCAATACACAGTGGATTACTCCACAACTTTGAAAACTGGCTGCATTTACAATAAACTAATAACTTACTTTGTGGTCAACTGTGTCAAGCTCTTCTGGAGCACGACCAACATTCTCGTATTCTCCCTCCACTCCTTTCCTGTGCGCACTGACCAGGAAGAGCCTTGAAGTCCCCTTCACAAGCATACTCTCAGCAACCTCTGCAGTGCCGCGCAAGTTTCCAGTCCCTCCTCCATACCTTCCTCTACTCCTCAAGTAACCTTCAGACGCCTCTTTGCCTCCCACGGGCCCCACATTATAGAAGACGTTGTGGCTCACTTGACTCCATTTGTGATTTCCAAATCTTAATTTCAAATGAAGCTTGCTCCTTTTCAGGAAAGAGTTATCTTCTGTGCAATAAACCAGGGTCCCCTAGGGCATTCATCTGAGACGCATCAATTCCCCTAAGGTCTCCAAAACCCATTAAAATATGTACAATATTTCTGCTTAACTAATGCATCCTTGGAAAAATGGAATTGCATGCAAGATATAATTCAAAGAAATACACTTGGGGTTGTTGGCCAGTCCATTCATAGGGACATTTGCTGATTGGGAAAATATTTTATTTTTTGGCTTGCTCTTTTGCCAGACCACACAAACTAGTGAAGGTTGTTCTGGTTTTTTTTTGTTGGATCTAATTCCGAAGACAGCAATGGAATTTGTGATTTTGTCACTGTTGCTGTTTAAGAAATGGCTGGCTGGCACTCAGCTCAGTCAGGCCTGTACTCTCCACTGGTTCCCCTTGTTGAGTGCAGGTTGTGGTTAGATATTATCGTTTACTCACCCTGCCTTGTTCTGTGAGGCCAAATGTTCTGGAAATCTTGTGTTTATGAATTTGGGTCTTGAAAGGGCAAGCGGCTTAAGCTAAGGAGTGGGTGTTGGAAGATCCCAGCACATGTGCTTACAGTAATTTCACATTTTTCATTACTGAGGTAATTAAAAATTCCTTAGTGTTGAACTATAGTAAAATTTTATGTATCCTTATACTAAGCACAAACTGATTTTCCTTCCCACTACATAGTGCTAATTTAAGTAGGAAATATTTTAATTCTATCTTATTTATTCGTATCATGAAAAATCGCCAGCCTAATTTTATTCAACATCATTTCCTGTTAAGTATTATGAGATTCAGTAACTGATATTTTTAGTATTAAAAGATAAGCGTAGGTGGAAGATGTAATTTTGTTTGTCTCATGAGCGACCTTTACCAGTTCATTCTCTGGGGGTCCTCACAGAAGTTACAGGGTCTGAGCTTTTTGTATCTAAGTTCATAAATGTATTACGATGTGCTCACAAAGTTTTCTTTTTAACTTTAAGGCTGTGGAAAATACTACCGTGGATCTCAGATAAGTCTTTGATATATCTTTCTTCAGAAAATAATTTAATTGAAAAGAAATTTAATGAGCTAAATTTTTTCTCACACTTCACTCCTGTGCTTGAAGCAGCAAGCGTAGTGTTACAACTCTTTCAAGGCCAAAGGATGCGATTTTGTGTACTGTCATTTCTCTGCCGTTAGCTGGGAGACTCGCCTTGTCTGACCGGTGGAAAGAGAGGTGTGGCTGTGTTATACAAGAAAGGATACAGAAGAGACGGGTGGGGAGTCAGCGTCCCCGCTAGAGGAGAGACAGGAGCGGTCGAGGAGGCTTGGGCTTTCTGTGCCCGGCGCAGGGGAGTGAGTCCGCGGACAGCACCCGCCTGTGCCCACAGGGAGGGAGGAGCCGGCCGGCGGGCGCGGAGCAGGGGAGCAGGCGGGGCGCCTGTGCACGGGGAGCAGCCTCAGGCTGCCCTGTGTGCGGGCGCTGCAGGGACAGCAAGGCCCGGAGACGGGGCGCTGCCGAGGGACCCTCGGAGAGTTGAGGGCTGAAGGCCGGCCCTGCCCCACACCCAGAGGCCGAGGCAGCCCGCACCCAGCACCGAGCCCCTGCGGGCTTGGCGGGGTGACCCAGCGGTTCTGGGCTCCCACTGGGACACTGCGACAGCACTGTAGACACCAGAGAAATTTTATTGTTTTTGGTTTATTTATTTGTTTCATTTTTCTTTCTCTGTCCGTTTCTTTCTATTGCTTGGTTTTTACTGTTATTGTTTGTTTTGGCCATTGTTTTTCTTTCCTTCCTCAGTCTTCTTTCTTGATGTTTTGATATTTTCATGTGAGTGAATATTGTCTTTAGTCTTTCTTGTTTGCTGGGATATTCTTTTTCTTTCTCCTTCGTTCTTTCGCTCCTGTCCTGTTCCCCAGTTTCCTAAAGCTTTGCTTCTGCTATACTTCTTGTCACTGTTTTGCCCTCTATCCCTCTTAACCCCCCCACCCCACAGGGTAAAATCACTCTGCTAAGTTTCCAGTTTGTGTTGTTTTTGTTATATAACTGGAGATCTTGTTCCTATGGTTAAAGATACCAAATGAATAGCACCAGGTGGTCAGTTTCTAGGCTATGCTTGATGCTATTGTTTTTTAGCATATGTGCTGCCCAAGTGAGCCTGTGTGATGCTATTGTTATTGCTAATTGTAGTGTATTAGTCAGGATTGCATACCAGTTGTGTTCAGTTGTTCTCCCTTGTATGGCAACAGTGTAACCGTCTGGGGCCATCACAGCACCAAAGGACTGGGCACTGAGTCAAGTAGACAGCAACTTCTTGGCCCTAAAATGCTGGGAAGGTGGGGTCTTGGGACAGACACCAAGACCAAGACCCCGCTGCACCTAGAAGACAACTCTGAGGAGCAGACATTGCCTAAGAAAGCTTTGATACTAGTGACAAGGCTATCTACTACAAGAAATTTATATACATCAACGCAGAAAAAAGTAGAAAATGATAAAACGCAGGAGCAAAATGCAACCCCAGACCTCCAGTCTACCCAGGACAAGACCAGGGGAAATGGAATACAGAAAATCAGAAACCACACACCTGAGTTTTCTGAAATCATAGTGGCAGAAGTGAAACAAAACAAACCCAAAAAATAGACAAATGAGGCTGTGGAAAAAATCAGATCAGAAATATGCTGTCAAATGAAAAAAGAGACGATGATCAAAATGGAGGATTTGCTCAGTGAATCTAGAGTACACACAGGAAAAAAATGAAGAGCTTAGCAAAATGATGGAAATCATGAATGTCCATAAGGAAGAAATAGACCCCATGAAACAGATTCAAACAGATATCCAAGAGGATATCTGAGGCTGGGCCTGGTGGCACATGCCTTTAATTCCAGCACTCGGGAGGCTGAGGCAGGAGGATGATTGTGAGTTTGAGACCAGCCTGGGCTACAAAGTGAATTCAAGACCAGCCTGAACTGCATAGTGAGACCCTGTCTCAAATAATAGGGCTGGACATTTAGATCAGTGGCGTAAGTGCTTGCTTGGCAGGCACGAGGTTGTGAGTTCGATCCCCAGTATGAAAAAAAAAAATCCATTGAAAGTATACACAATTGATTGAACCAAGGTGAGGACAAAATACTAGCTCTAGAAAACATGATTGAAATTAGTGATCAAGAAAAGGAAGATTTCTTAAAAATAGCAAGGGACCTTGAAAAGTCAATCCAACAGGTGGAAGACAACACAAAGAAGAACAGTAAGATTGATCAGAGTCAATGAGAAAGCAGAAGACTGCACAAATGCCATTAAATAAAAAACTGTTCACAGAGGTAATGGCAGAAAATTTCCCAATCATGGAAGAAGAATTTGACATACAAATAAGTGAGGCATATAGAACTCCAATTATCCATGGCCAAAATAAATCTACAGCAATGTATATAATAGGATTCTAAGAATTCAACACAAGAACAGAATATTAAATACTATTAGAGAAAAGAAACTAATCACTTATGAAGGAATACCCATCAGAATCATGGCATATTTTTCTACACAAATCCTTTAAATCAAGGAGAGTTTACAATGAGGTATTTCTAGTCCTAAAAGAAAACAACCTCCACCCAGATTGGGGTACCCTGCAAAACTATCTTTCAAAATCAGTGGAGAAATAAGATACTTCCATGACAAAGAACAACTGAAGAAATTCATGACCACAAAACCAACTGTATAAAATGTTCTGAAGGACATTTTAGAGAGAGATAATGAAGACCATAATTCCAAGAACAACAAAAGAAAGAAACCACTAGGCAAGGCAACAATTAAACAGAAGGGAAAAACGACTCAGCTACAGGAAAATAATGTGACAAGATAAGCCAATAGACATCAGTTATAACTATCAATGTAAATGGACTCAATTGAACATGAAAAGAAACAGATTGGAAAAATTGATTGAGAAATGAGATCCAGCAATATGCTGCATATAAGAAACACATTTAACTCAAAAAGAAATTCATAGACTGAAAGTCACAGGATGGAAAACAATACACCATGTGACAGGAACCCAGGAAAAAGCAGGGGTAGCTATTCTATTTGCAGACAACATGAATTTTAAACCAGGACTGATAGAGACAAAGAAGGTTACTATGTATTTGTCAAGGGAAAACTCTGAGGAGAGAGATGGCAATCATAAATACATATGCACCAAATACCAGCACACTCAACTGTATAAAACAAATGTTAATGGATATGAAAACTCAGATAAGCACTAACAAAATTATAATGTGGGATCTTAATATTTCACTGTCACAAATAGAGAAATCATCTAGACAAAAAAAAGTCAACAAAGAAATATCCATACTTAAGCAAACCTATAAACAAATGGACTTAATAGATGCCTATAGAGTGTTCCACCCCACGTCGTCAGAATACACATTATTTTCAGCTGCACACGGAACTTTATAAAAAATAAGCCACATACTGGCTCATAGAACATGTTTTAGTCAATGTAAAAGAACTGAAATTATCCCATGCATATAGTCAGACCATAGTGTAATGAAATTGGAAATCAGTGGCAAAAGAAACCACAAAGACTTCATAAACACATGGAAATTAAATGACACCCTCCTGAAAAACCAGTGGGCCACAGCTGAAATTAAAGAAGAAATTTAGACAGTTGGTACAGTTAAACAATAGTGCCCATGCAGCATGCCTGAGCTCATGGGGCACGGTGAAGACGGCCTATGGGGGAAGTTTGTAGCTGCGGACGCTCACAGCAGGAGAGCAGAGCAGGCTCAGCCACGCAACCAACGTTGAGTCTCAAACTTCTGGAAGAAGAAGTCAAGTCCAAAGCTCAGACAAGGAAGGAAATTAGAAAGGTCAGAGGGAAATTAATGAAATTGAGACTAAGAAAAGCAATACAAAGAATCAATGAATCGAAGGGATGGTTCTTTGCAAGATTAACAAAAATTGATAAACCCTTAGTCAACTGTACCAAAAAATGAAAGAAAGGACTCAAATCTATTCAGTTAGGAATGAACAAATGGACAGATTCCCAGATACATATGGATTACCAAGGCTGAATCAAGAAGATACAAAACCTAAATAGCCCAGTGTTAGTCAATGAAATTGAAGTTGTAATTAAAAACCTATCAACAAAGAAAAATTCAGGCCCTGATGCATTGACTGTTGAATTCTATAAGAAATCTAGAGAACATATAATGTTACTACTCCTCAAACTCTTTAATGAAAATGAAAGGGAACAATACTATCAAAATCATTCCTGGCAGCAAGTACTACCCTGATACCAAAAGCAGAGAAGGAACCAACCAAAAAAGAGAACTGCAGGCCAATCTCCCCGATGAACATAGACACAAAAATCCTCAATAAGATACTGGCAAACAGAATGCTGCAAGTCAAGATTATACACCATGACCAAGTAGGATTCATCCAAGGAATGCGGGGATGGTCCAACATATGCAAATCATTAAATGTAGTATACCATATTGACAGAGCCAAAGAGAAGAACCACATGATCATCTCAGTAGATGTAGAAAAGTATTTGACAAAGTCCAACACACATTCTGTAAAGCGAATAGAAAAAAGCTCTATAGAAAATTGGAATAGATGATCTTTATCTCAACCTGTTAAAAGCCATCTATAACAAACTAACAGCCAGCATCATACTAAATGATCAAAAACTGAAAAATTTCACTCTAAAATCAGGACTATGAAAAGATTGTTCACTCTCACCATTATTATTAAATATAGTTTTGGACGCACTATCTAGAGCAATTGGCCAAGAGAAAGAAATAAAAGGAATAACAAAAGGAAAAGAAGAAGTTAAGTTATTATTACTTGCAGATGACATGATACTCTACATAAAAGACCCCAAAAACTCCACCTAAAGACTTCTAGATCTAATAATCAAATTCAGTTGCATAGCTGGATACAAAGTCAATACTCAAAAATCAATAACATTCCTGGATACAAATAATAAACTTACTGAGAGAGAAATTAGGGAAGCCACAGCTTTCGTAACAACAAAAAGATAAAATTCTTAGGAATCAATCTAACAAAGGAAGTAAAAGATCTTTACACTGAAAATTACAGTACTCTGGAAAAGGAGATCAAAGAGGATATCAGAAAATGGAAAAATATCCCTTGCTCTTGGATAAGAAGAACCAACATAGTGAAAATGACCATACTCTCAAAATTGTTATACAGATTTAATGCAATTTCAATCAAAATACCAACAGCATACCTCACAGAGTTAGAGAAAACAATCCTAAAATTTATTTGGAACCAGAAGAGACCTAGAATGGCAAAAACAATTTGGAGCAACAAAGGCAAAGCAGGAAGAGTCACAACTCCTAGCTTTAAGTTATACAACAGAGCTACTGTGATAAAAACAGCATGGTACTGGCAAAAACAGACTCGAGAATCAACAGAACAGATTGGAAGATGCCGAAACAACTCCAAACACACTCAGCCACCTTGTCTTTGACAAAGGTGAAGATAGCCTCTTCTCTGGAAGAATGATAGCCTCTTTAATAAATGGTGCTGGAAAAACTGGCTTTCCAGGTGCTGAAGACTAAAACTAGAACTGTGTCTCTCACCATGCGCTAAACTAAAATCAGAATAGAGCAATGGGTCAGGGAGGTAGCTCAGCAGCACAGTGCCTGCCTGGCAAGCATGAGGCCCTAGGTTTGATTCCCAGTACAAAAATAAAATAAAATAAAATTAAAAATGGAACAAAGATATATATATATATAAAACAGAAATACTAAATCTGCTAGAAGAGAGAATAGCTAGAACTCTTGAAGACATAGGTGTAGGCAGACTTTATGAACAAAATTCAGACCACAAGGGAAATACTACAAAGTATCAACAGCTGGGATCTCATCTTTTAAAAAAGCTTTTGCACAGCAAAAGGAATTATCAACAGAGTGAAGAGAAAACCCGCAGAGTGGGAAGAAATTTTGATCAGTCATTCCTCAACCAAAGGTGAAATATCTAGAATAAATAAGGGACTCAAAAAAATCAGACCCCCCCAAGTTTAAAGACCCAGTTCAAAAATGGACATCTGAAATGAATAGACACTTCTCAGATGAAGAAGTAGAAATGTCAAATAAATATATGTCTGAATGTTCAACATCTCTGGTCATTTAAGAGATGTGAATTACAACAACATCGAGATTCCATTTTGCTCCAGAAAGAATGGCAATTATCAAGAAATAAACCAATAACAAATGCTGGTAGAGCTGTGTGGAGAAAGGAACCCTTCTCCATTGTTGATGGGAGTGTTGACTGGTGCAACTTCTGTGGAAATCAGTGTGTGCCTTGCTAAAAAACAAAAACTAGAGGTTTCCTTTGATTCAGCTATTCCCCTTGTTGGTATCATCCCAAAAGAATTGAAAACATCATACCAAAGAGATATATGCACACTCATGCACAGTCTAATAGCTAAATTTGGAAACAGTCCAAATGTGTATCAACTGATAAATAGAAAAAGATAATTGTTTTTGTTTTTGCAATGTAGTACTACTCAAATAAAGGATAAATTTGAGATGTTTCTAGCTAAATGAATTCACCTTGAAGTCATACTTCTAAGTGAAAATCAAACACACATGTGTAAATAGCACATTGTTTCTGTGAGAAATGAAAAGTGTAGATAAGGACCAAAGTGTGTAGTAGACATTATCAAACAGGAAGAAAATGCTCAAATAGGAAGGGGAAGGGAGAAGGGAAGGAAGGGAAAAGAAAAAAAATGAGAAAGAAGGGAAAAAAAGCTAACAGTTTTCATTAAGTAATGAGGGATGGGGTTGAAGAGAGAGGGATGGGAAAAAAAAGAACTAAGATATATCATACACAGGTGCAAATTTCTTATGATGAATGTGATCATTGTGCATACCCTAAATGTACCAGCAAACTTAATTAATAAACAAGAAGATCCCAAGTGAGGGCCATGTCCCATACCCTTCGCCAGCATGTTGTTATCCTTGGGATTTGCGGTAGGTGTTTGCTATCTGTTATGGGCACACATTTGATGTCCCCTCCCTTCCTCACCCATCCTGACCTTGGGGATCGGTTTACACCTAGCTCCACAGTGCTATTCCAGAGCTGCTGTGCCTGCGTGGGCCTGTGGGCTGTGACTGGTAATCCACAGAGTGCGGCTGGTCCCATCTACCTACTGGAAGCTCCACATCTGTGGAATGAACTGAGGATGGCAAAAATCTGAAAACATGGTATCTACATTGAGCATGCACAGATTTTTTTTCTCGTTGTTCCACAAACAGTACAACAACAAGCATTTCCGTAGCATTTCCATTTTATAAGCTATTGTAAGTAGGCTCAACATGATCTTAACATACAGGAGATGTGCATAAATACGTCCACATACTGCTGTATTTGACGTGAGGCCCCGAGCATCTGAGGACTTGGGTATCCGTGAGGTACGGGAGCCGGTTCTCCAGGAATACCGAGGCATGCCTGTGTTAGTATCTTGGTTAAAGGGCTCCTTTTGTGTAGTTGAGCAGTGTGTGTAACAGATTATTAGAGGTCTAGCTCTGGACACTTTCAGATTTAAACATCTCTGTTTAAGAGTCACGGCCACTGAAATAAACCTTCGGGAATAGGAATAAGTAGAGATGAGGAAATTTGAGATCCCACAACTGGCAACTGGAAGAGATCATTTAGGGTTCAACCTTGCTGGTCCACCTTACATTTCTATGGCTTGGGCAAATCTCCCTGCTCGTCTTTCCAACCAGTGAGCTGAGATGATCTGCTTAAATCAGCCCTGTGAATCACAAGGTTGGAAAGTCTCTACCCAAAACTGCTTTCTTTTGTCTTGGAGGTGGATTTTTTCTAATATCATACATATCAGATATGATAATGAGCTGAGAAATAAAGCCTCATAACACTAGGTTTTCTTAGAGTTTTCTGCCACATCAACAAATGTGGAAGAAACTATATTTGTCTTTCAGGGTTTAATCTGACCTGTGGAGATGGCAGTGGTTTGGGTTTCAGTGTTTACCAATCTGTAAAGGTTAGATGTTTCTATAATCTTTAGGACAAAATTAGCCTGCTTGGAGCTTTTTTTTTCAGCCTTCTTAAAGTTCTTTGAAGGTAGACGTCATCTAGGAATGGAGTCCACAAGCTCAGCCAGGAATTCTTCATTTCTTTTTGGCATATACACAGGTTCTTAAGCCATTCTCGCATGGGCTCCTATAGCCCTCAGGTCGCCCCAGCCAGCCTCCTTATACAAAGCTAAGAGTGTAATTATTCCAATATTAGTAAAATCATTAGAGCATAGATCCAGTTGCCCACAACATTTTTGTTTCTGCACTTTTCAGTTGACGGTCTTGGGGAGCAAATAATCATACATTGCATTCATTACCATTTCCATATTGTTCCTCTTGAGCAGAATCAGATTAGGCAAGCTTAGCTACCTGATTCTCTGCTGATGATCCTCCTGTACTGTTTAACTCTATTGGAGCTGTTCTTCTGCTCATCACGGGTGACTTTTGTAGGCAGTCTGTCTGCTCCTCTTTTCTGCAAAGGTAGCACTCAGGCAACTGCAGCTACAACATCTAGCAATTTATCTGTTTACTTGTCTCTCTTCTCCACTAGACTGTGAAATCCCCAGCAGCAGGGATTCTGTGTTATTCATCTTTGTAGCTCAGGATTTTCCAATCCTGCCACAGAGTAGGTCTTTTATAAATTAATTTAATTTAAAAAATGCTTGGGTTGCAACGATGACTAGATTTTTCTTTAATCAGGTCTTTCCTCCCTTCTCTTAGCTATCCTTTCTGAATCTTTTAGATTAAACATCTATCATTTCTGTAATAACAGAAAAGGTTTAAGGTGGGGAATGCAGCTCCACGACGCAGCACGCGCCGGGCATGCCTTAGGTCCCGGGTTCACTGTGTGGCACCACACATGCAAAAAAGATTTCACTAAAAATAAGGATGTTTCTGTTTAATTTTCTGGAAACCTTTTTGCTGTTGTATTAAACTGTTAGTTTTTGAAAAACAATCTAGGCAAAGCATAAATCAATGTGAGCATGTCTTGTAAATGTTTGTATTATTTTTTGAAATGCATATGACTACAGGAGCGTGTGGACCTACTACATATAAGAAATAGTCTCCATTTTCTGGGCAAAGAGCTGCAACCTGTTGCGTGGGGCCTTTATCTCTTTTAGGATCTTCTAGCCAACCTTCCTACTCCATCGCTTGAAAATTACCAGCTTAGCCCTAACTCTGTAAACAGGAATTACTGAATGCTAATAATTTCTGGTAAGCAATTTAGGAGACATTGAAGTTACTAATATATATGTGATCCCTCTTTTGGTGCAATTTCCGGGGAAAGTGCTACAAAGTGATATGTGGCAATAACAAATTCAAAAGGAAGGGAATATGAAATTCAGCGAGCAGCGTGAATGATTTGCTGTTAGCATGGGGCCCAATAACACTACAAAGCTATAAACTTTGTCGATCTAGATTGCCCAGTTAGGTGGCAGGATGCAATTTGTCTTTTCTGAAGCCGCCTGCTGCTTGCTAGCTCCGTCTCCTGTCACAGCCTATTAGCTCCCCAAGAAAATTGGTGGGAAATTGCCTGCAGATTGTAGGAAATTGCATCTCCAGGACCTGGAAAAAATGTAGGATAGCACAACACTGACCCTCCCAGAGCAGCTATTAATACAGCAAAAACTGACCTTTGACTTTCCAGGAAACGACTTTGCTATTTGCTGAATAAAGACTGTATTATGTGTGACTGAGGGAGGGTGTAGATGATTGTCCTAGTGAGGCTCGAAGCTGCCCTGCTTGCGAAACCTTAAATATTAGCTAGTTTTTGCTGTTTGTTTTGTTTTTGACTTATTTATTTGTTTCAGGTGGAGAGGAGTTCTGTGCTGTTTTTGAAGGCACCTATTCCGTGAGTTAGAAAGCAGGGAGTAAATTATCTCAAGGAAGTGTTCATGAATCTAAAACAAAAATCCAGGAAGTCAGTCTTTCAAAGACAAGATTAAAAAACAAAGATGAGCACGTTTGAGCATTGTTTTGTCTCCCCCTCAGTTGGGCATTTCCTCCCCTCCCTGGTTTTGGTTTGCAGTTTCATCTATTTTGACTCACTTTCGAGTTATTTTCTTTATGGACAATCCCCAGAGGTGCAGACGTCAAGATAATTCAGTGTCCCACAGGGGTACGTATTGTGCATATTTTAAGCGTCATTAACTTTATGTTATGAAAAAATAAAGATTCTGTGGTAGTATTTATAGGCCTGCAGTTCTGCGCAGAAGGTCTGCACTCCCATTCACAAGTGATGCTTTTGGAGAGGAAGAACAGCAATTTAGCTGCTCCTGAACAGGTAGCAAGATGCCCTTGCTTCTGCCGTGGCCTAAATTCTAGCCCTGTAGTATCAGCCCGCCCCCTCTTATTACTGCATCATTTGCTCTCAGTGCCCTTGGGAACCAATCTAGAATGAGCTGGCAGGATGATCATCATAGTTCTGAAGAGGTAAGATATACGCCATGTCGACGAAGGAGAAAGCCCACTCAGGGAAAAATAACCTGATGGTAGCTTCAAATATGTAGATGATAGAATACACTGCCCGTTTGCTCCTATGCTCACAATTTCAGGTCATATCTGCTCTCAGTTTTTGCTTTTTTCTCTTGTAAAGTACAATACCATTCCCTTTATTATAGCATATATTAAAAAATTGCTGCATGGCATTCTTCAGCAATTCCAGGTCAACAGCTTTTCTTTAGACCTGCTGCCTTCTTCCATTTGGTTCTTGCTTCTAGAAAGAAAAGTGTTGGACACCAGTCATACCAGATAAAACTAAATTTAGCCTGAGAATTTCTGAGATTTTAAATGGGCTCTGTTGTTCTAGCTTGGATAATTCTTGTTTTTTAACCTGCGAGGGGATCAGTTTCATTATTCAAAAAAATAAGGATGGTCTCTCCGATCCTTCCAGATTTTGAATTCTGTGCTGGAGGGTTCAGAACTGAAACCTGAGCTGGTGAGTGCAAGTCAGTCTCCCTCAACTGGGCTGTGGAATGAGTCAGTCTGCAGAGCTCCATTTTAGCAGGTGGGAAGGAATGGGTCCAGTTAGCTTTGAAAATATGTGCTTAGTGAAAGGAGCTGGATCCAGAAAGTCACATATCGTATGATTTTATTTATATGAAATATCCACAATAGATAAACCTATGGAGATCAGTGGTTTCCCAGGGCTGGAGCATAGGGAAAGGACTACTTAGTGGGTGCTGTTTTTCTTTTGGAGAGATGACAGTGTTTCAGAATTAGATAGAGGTGATAGCTGAACAACATCATGAATTTACTCAATGGCACTAAATTGTGCACTTTAACATGATTAATTTTAGGTGATCTAAATTTTGCCTCACTGAAAGAAAAATATCTAGTCAAATTGGTGACTGAAGGAACAAATAAAGGATGATAGAATGTTAAGGGCGGATTTTAGCCCAGCGTGGTGGCACACACCTGTAATCCCAGCACTCTGGGAAGCTGAGGCAGATAGATCACAAGTTCAAATCCAACCCAGAAACTCAGTGACTTAGTGAGATCCTGTCTCAAAGTAAATAAAAAGGGGCTGGGGATCTCACTCTCCACAAAAGCCCTGGGGTCAATCTCAAGTACCATAAAATAAATAATTAAATAATGAAAATTATAAATAGCAAGGAGACGGCCCAAACAGTGCGACTCTTGCCACAACACAGAACATCCTGTAATTTTCTCACCTGCCTTTGAGCAGCAAGATGCTGTGAAACGATGGGAGATTGTGATGTACCAAGACCCTCACTAATGCCACAGCTTCAGAGGCCAGTGCGGGGACTAGTTTCAGGATATTTCAACTTTCTGATGATGATGAGCACCACTTTTGCTACCTGCTCCTTGCAAATCCATTTCTGGTACCACATCTGTTTTTCTGAAAAGTTTCCAATCCTTCCAGCTGAAAGAGACCTCAGCTTTTATTGACTTTCAGGGCTTTCTTCACTGCCTGCTTGCACTTAGATTAGGGTTATTTTTCAGACATGTCTTGCCTCTCTTGATGCCAGAATCAGATTCTTACCTTTGCATCCTCCCAGATACAGAGCAGTAGGTAAACATTTGCATTTTTGCTCTTGTTTTCTTGTCTCCCTGACATGTGCACTCTAGGAGAATTGTTCAGTGCCCCAGCCCATCTCGTCCTCCTCGGTAGTCCTGTGATTCGAGCCAGGCTTGCATCTCCCCATTTACAGGCCACCTCCTGTGGTCCCATGGCGAGCGCATCACCACACTGCAAGCTGAGACCTCTCCACAGGGCTTGGTGGTTTGGGCTCATGGATGCCAGAGCCCTGAGTGATCATTTGCCATGGTGAGGGGAGAAGCTACCTGGGAATAAAACCCACACGAAGGAGTGCAGAGCCAAGCGCCAGAGAGAGAGAGAGAGAGAGAGAGAGAGAGAGAGAGAGAGAGAGAGAGAGACCCATTTTAGGGATAATGTTTGGTACCCAGGGCTCTGCTCTCCAAAAGCTAAATTTTCCTGGGACTTCTCAGTTCCACAAGCCGCCCCCTTGCCCTTTTTTGCTGAAGCCTGTTGGATTTGGGTTTCTGCTACTTGTCATTGAAAGACTCCTGTCCTGTTCTGTCCACGCTCAGTCCTCTTCACCAAGTCCGAAATACCCTTTAGGGTCTCTTATGTTGCTTCTTTTTGTTTTTTCCTACCTCATCTATTGAAATTCCAATATTGTATATTGTAATTCAAATACTGTATATTATAATCCAAATATTGTAATCCTCTTTAAAGTTCACTTTGTAATCTGGAAAGTTATATTTGTAATCCCATAGAAATGTTATTGGAATTCCAGCGAGTTAATTCCAATCTACCACCTCCAATGCAACCCACTGTGAGAGTAAAGACAGAAAGACATATTCAAAGTAATGGGAGCCAAAGGGTCTTAAATCCAATTCAAGTGAGGATATATGGACAGAGGCCTTGCTCCTAGGCCTCTCCCAGATTTATCATCTTGTGAAGAAGGGAGTGGCTCGAGAATGAGCGACAGTGAGGATGGTGGGAGCTACATGAGTAATTTAAGCTGGCTAGCCAGGCGGGGAGAAAAGAATCTTTGCAATAGGCAGGGAGAATGACATGCAGGGGGATCAGTCTGCATAACTCAATTAGGGTGTTTGAGGAGGCTGCTGCTTCAGTTTCTGATGTATAAAGTTTTGTGCTCTGGGGAGTCATAGCCTCTTGCTGTGAGGCTGGCACCCAGCTGACATTCCTGGAGCTGACTGGCTCTGCCATCCTGCTGTGCTCAATCCTTTACAGAGAGCGCTATAGGAGGAAACAGGAGACGGTCAGATTGGCTTCAAGCATTGCCCACCAGTGCCTCGACTAGCCTTACTCTCATCGCTTAGAGCCAATTGAAGGGAGGAGGGAATAGCATAGCCAGCTCTGTACATATCCGTGTATGGAAATAAGATTCGATTTCACTACTGCTGAAACAACTATTCTGCATTCAAGGAGAGGTGCCCAGGTCGTCTTCTACACTCATTATTCATTGTTTCACTTCCAACTGTGATTTATTAAACAATTGAACAAAAGTAGCTATATGAAAGAGTAAGATTGTTTTTGCTTTAGTGAGTCGCATTTACAGATACCCTTATGTTTAAGCAGTTTTATGTAATTTTGTCTCCTTTAATCCATCTATTAATCTTATGAGATGAGTATTACACCTGCACTGGAACTGAGGATCGGAGAGGATCTGGGGTTGTAAAGTTACTCAGAGAAATGAGTTAGTGGCTAATCCTTTCATCCTTTGGTCTCCGATGCAGACATCTGTTTCCTTTGTTCCTCCAATGCTGTCTGCTTTAGAACACAATTTATACATGTTTTGGTGTACTTTAGTAGACTAGTCCCTTAAGGACAGAGACCGTGGCTTACTTATTTTCAGTCAGGTGCAACTTGGCATTTTTAAAAAAATGATGATAGGACTCAGTGAGTTTTTTGGGGGGTGACTTGATAGATACATGCGCCTCCAGAGTCAAGGAAGCCAGAAATGCCAAAATACTACATCTGCAACTCACAATGCTATATGCTGTTTCCTTTGGGACATCATCCCTTTCAAGGGGGCAGTGTGGGACTATCACGACTAAGAGAGAATTTCCCACTACATTTTACTAAGGTTTCTATAAAATCAGCAAGAGTGAGGTACTTAATGCTTAAGATCTTCCCAACTTCTCCCCTGTTGCTCTTTCTCTTGTGCAGGTGGCACTAGGGTGGCCACAAGTGTTGGGAATCTGGGTAAGAGCAAGTCAAGTTGGGACTAGCAGGTGCATTTATGTGACTTACAGTTGCTTCTAGAAGTCCATCGTGAATGGAATGCCCCTCCGGCCTGCCATTGTTCCTGCCTTTGCTCATTGACTGAGTGTCAGCCAGGAAGACGTGAGGAGGAATCTTTCAGCCCTATGAAGGTGTCTTGTAGGGCCCAGCACTACTGAAGGAGGTGAGCAGTAGAGGCGAAATGGGCTGTGAAGCACACAGATTCAGAGTGTGGAGAATTTGCCAGTCCCCCAGGTCTGGGTAGAAATTTGGTTCTCCTGGAAGCCTAGTAAATGTAAGTTCTTTCTGCTCAGGCATACAACCCAGTAATGAGTTGCACAATTGTAAAAACAGCTTTTCTTCTTTTGTGATAGCGATTGAGGAAGTATAAGATTAAAGAGTTTAGCGATAAATCTGTGGAGTGTGGGTCTCTGCCACTTACGGCTTCATGGTAAATCAGTCCACTTCAGGGAATGTGCTTGCAAAACTGTCTCTCTATGAAGGTGCTAGTCAATAATGCAGACAAAGATGGAGGGAAATACTGTAAAGGTAGAACAGAGGGCACGGAACCTGGCAGCCGTATGCACTGAGAGATGTCTGTGATCATTTCCATGTAAAATGCACAGTGTGCTCTGATGTTTTCATCCTGCAGACGGTTAGGCACTAGGCCTTCCTTCACAAAATGCAAAACCTTCAGGCCTTACCAACTCTGCATGTGCCCCACTGGGAATAACGATCCAGTGACTTCCGTTAGGTCATCTCCCTGAACGCTTGTGAAATTTAGCTCATGATGCTTCCTCTGGAGCAGATTTCCTTTTGCTTTTCATTCAGGGACGGGCCTGTGTGTGACCTCCGGGTTTGCAAATTCCAAAGGGAGCTGGCTCCTCTAACCCCGTGGCAGTTGCTTCAACTCTGTGTAGGAACCTCAGCTCCCATGTCTCACAGGCCAGTGTTTCTACCAGTGAGCAGTGCATGAGGCAGGGCTTTTTGGCTTACAATAAAACATCAAAATTAGGTATTGCAGCGGAGAATTATTAACTACAATTTATGCACAAATAGGCTGGGGCCCAGGGAAAAAATTGCTTTACCCAGGTTCATGGGATAATGAATATCAGAGCTGCAATTACAGTTTTCTGACTCCCCAACTGTACATGCAATTTGCAGGTTTACAATCGTGTATAAAAAACCAACAGAGAACACAGATGGGCTTGTAACCCCTGCTAATGAGAGCATCACTCCTCGTTGCTGGGATAATTAAGCAAATATTTAGTGGTCAGAAACCCACCCAGACTTTAAATAAAATCAGTCAAACCCCAATCTCTTGGGAGACGCTGATTTTGTATTTTTTTTTTTTACTCCGACATGTAACTTTGTGCGTGTGTGTATGTGTGTGTGTGTGTACGGTTCTTACCTTTGTGATTTGAAGCAGAGGAGGCTTAATCTGATAACCTTGTGCCTATTACAAAGCCGTGCTCTGCAGAAGGGCTGGGGGCTCGCACCAGGAGGCGCAAGGTCAGGAGAGCATTTTCTTTGTTGATTGCGCTTTTTGTCCCCCTGCATTTTCGCTCTTCTTTATAGAATTAAACCCCTTAAGTAAACTGCAAACAGCTCCCCTGTGTGAAGCAGCGTCTGGCCTCCCACGCTGCCTGACACAATCGTTGACATTTCTTGTATAAATAACAGCAGTGGATTCGGCACTTTGAAGAACAAGAGTTGAAAAAATAATGAACTATGCTTTTCAAGATACAACCTACTATACTCTCTAGAAATTAGAAGGACCCAGGGAATGAAAGAGGAACAAATTAACAAATATTTCTTGTGTTGTTTGTAGTTCAACCCGTTTCGTGTACCCTCCGCTCCTTTCTCCTTAGTCTGCTGTACTTCTGCTCCCCTAGCCCGGGACTCGTCACCTTTGAGCAAACTTTAGACCATATTTACTGCAGCTACAGTGATTTAGCTGTCTCCACCTGCTAGAAGATCTAAGGGGACAAGAATTTTTATCTGGGTGTATCCCAACCACCAAAAATAGCCCATGGCACATTGCAGGAGCTGGAGAAATAGTTTTTGAATGAGTGCATTCTGTGTCAGCACTTGGGGAGTAGACACTGACCTGAATTGTGCCTCCCAGAGAGAGCTGGGCGACTTTCCCCCTGGACTGGAATTCTACCATGGTGGCCTTCAGTATTGGTGCCATTCTTTCTTGTCCTATCAGAATCTTGATTTTTTTTCTTTTTGTTTCTTCCCTTTTTTCCTTGCGATGACAGATTTTCTACTGGAAACATCCCCCTCCCCAGCCTTCTCTGCAGCGTCTCTTTCACTTTTGGTCAATGAGGCCAAGTTGAAGTTTATTAGGAATATCGAGGAATTTTTTGCTTTCCTCATATCAACACTCCCATTTCCTTATTGTCTCTTTTTCTCTTCCTTCTTGGAATGTGGATGGAATGCTTGGAAAAATAGCTGCTACTTGAGTCTGTGAGGATTAAAGCAAAATGCTAAAGATGGCAGAGTGAAAAACAGAAATAGAATAGGATGGGCTATTCCTGGAGTTGTTACAGGAAAAAAAAAAATTGGTCTTTACTTGGTTATGCCTTTTTATATGGATCTACTTACTGTGAGAGAAAAGTAAAACTAGAAAATACATCCATATCAAGTCATATCTTAGTTTAGCATCTTTAATGTTTTTCACAATCCCAGTCTTTCAGAAAGCTAAGCCCACTAGATAGCCCTATCATTTGTGCCTCACGCTCACCAACCTAGGTGCTCCCAGCTAGGGCTCCATGACCAGAGTGCAGAGGGCCGCCACTCCATCTGCTGCTTGAGAAGGAACACACTGAGCATCTAGGTTCGTTTCAAGTGGGGACAACACAGTGTATCTATCCTATCTGCTCTTCCGAAAGCCGCCCATTTCTTGCGGACGATTTTTTGTTTCGTTGCTCTCGTCTTGTGACACTAGATTTTAAATTTTATTGCTGTCCATGTTCAGGAAGTAAGCACAGCTCTTCAGAACTTAAGGCTGAATTATCTGGCAGTCTCTGGTGCTGACATGACTGCACTGTGACTTGCACGCAGGTTTGTGTAACACGTGCCTTGCAAGTGCAGGAGTGTGTGAGGGTGTGGGAAACACTTCCCCCTGGCGTCCCCAGTTCAGCCCAGCACTTGGTTCCCCGTGACTTAGCAGGTGATCGTTCCCAGCAGTCACCGTCATTTTCCTATTTGCACAATGGTGTATTCTAAATTTTCTTATAGATTACTGGAGACAGCACAAAAAATAAAGCACCTCCCTATTTCCAGGAAATTATTTATGCCCTTTCTGAAGATTTCTGATTTTGTGTTCTGATTGTTTTTAACACTATGAACTAATTGGGTAAAGAAAAATGATCCTCTTCCACTGAGATCATTAATTGTGTTGTTCAAAAGATGCTATTCTCTTTTTAACCTTTTAAAAATTTAAGATTACATTTTCCTATGCATTAGTCAAAAACCTAAAAGAAAACATCCCATAAAAATACTGGAGTAGGTTATTGCCCCGTTTTCCAGCTGTGAGGGAGGGTTTTGCACGATGCTTTTTGAAGGACTCTTGTGTGAAGAGGACGACACGAAAGGAAGCAGGAAAGGAACAACAAGCTGCCTTTGTGTGATTTTTGTCTACCCCAGGGACTTTAGTTCACCCAGAAAAAATGTTTTAATTTATTTGCTGTTTATGATTTCCTGATTGAACTTTTCTTCCTTTTTTCTTATTATTTAAGAAATTGATTCCCAATTTCAAACATGTTTTGTATGTTTTTTAGTGAAAGGTTGAGGAAAAACAAAACAAAACTGATTCATCCCACACTAAGACCCCAAAATTCTTTCTCTTGCTGACCACCAATGTCCACAGGGGAAACTTTAGCTTAGTTCTCCCTTTGGAAAGTCACCACAGTATTTCAAGGCAAGGCAAGGCTTGTTTCCACTCCTACCCTTAGTATTTATTCTTCAGTGTTTCTTCACTACTAGAACCCTAGAACTTCTTTTTGGGGAGTGAATTTTTGAGACAGCATCTTGCTATGTAGTTCAGGCTGGTCTTGAACTCACTGCGTAGCCCAGGCTGACCTCAAACTTGAGGCAGCCCTCCGGCCTCAGCCTCCTAAGTGATGGGATGATGGGCGTGTGCCATCAGGCCCGATGAGAGCCCTAAAACTTCTAAGATACATTGTGTAGCATTCCTCAGGTCCAAGGCGTGTAGAACTTTTGGCAGATGGGGTCACTTTGTCTTTTCCTTTTCATCCCCTCGCCTGTGGATGTGATGGCTGCATCAGTGAAAGAAAAAAGATTTTTCTGGTATTTTTTGGGGGGGCAGCTGCCGAGAGAGTAAGAATTGGGGCATAAACCCACACAGAAGGCTTGGGGGGAGAATTCCTGACCAAGGCAATGTATTCCTTCCAAGTCCGAGGTCGAGGTGCAGCGGCATAAGTGGCAGTGTCTTCCTCTGTGCTGTGTGCTGAAGACGTCTCCCCGGCTCTGTGTGGACACACCCCCGCTGGCCAGCCCTTTGCCAGCGCCCCCGTGGTCCTGGGTGCAGCCCGGTACAGCGGGAGCTATAGCCATGCGTGCATTCTGTCTGTTTTCTTCACTACTTGCTTATCCTTTTAGATTCACACTTTTCATCTTTGGCCTCTAATCCATCCTTACATTTTCCTGCCAGCCAAGTCATGCATTCAAATGACATTTTAAATATTTTAGTCAGCATTTTAGTTATGCTTGAAAGGATTAGTCTGCCATGTTGCTGGAAATAGAATTCTAAATTCTGTTTTGTCTCATCTTTAAAAATACGCTCACTTGACCGTGTTATGCTCATTAACATTACTCCTTGTTTACGCCATCATCTTTACGCTGCACACGACGTTGCTTCCCTTTTTTCCGTCTTTCCTGATGCCCGTCTTACTCCCTCTCCCCTTCCTTCCCTCCCTCCGCTTTCGTGGCCCCGGGCCTGAGCCTGGCTCTTGGCACGGAGCAGCCTCTAGCTCTTCAGTGTGGGGCAGGACCTGCTAAACCGCTAGGCCGCCCAGGCGGGGCTGGAGCCTGAGCCCCTGCTGCTCCACGTCCTGTGTACCACGTCCCCTGACGGTTTGCAGATGGAAAGGTCAGATTTCTCCATGAAGTGGCTGTTATAAACTGGAGCGGAGGGCCCAAGAAATAAGCACGGTGCCCACCTGTGAAGCCTTCACAATGCGGAGAGTCCCGTCCGCTAGCTCAGCTGCTAGGCACACGCCTCACAGAAAGAAAGTGTGGCCCCCATGGTTTCAGAACAGCACCCCGTGCCTGGGAAGGACAGAGAGGAGCCGCACCGAGGAAGAAACGAGCCTCTCGTCTCGTCGCCGCAGACTCTCACCACGCCCTCCTTGTCCTGTGCTGGTGCCCTAGACTTTGTCTTATTCATTCGTACGACATACATTTATCGAGTGCCTGCTGTGTGGGGGCAGTGGGGTAGGTGCTGGACCTCCAAGCATGAGCAAGGTCCTGTCTTAAAGCAGCCAGCTGTGCGTGTGGGCCGGTTACACGTGTGCCGACTGCCGAGTGTGGGGGAGCGCAGTGTGCCGCGCGAGCCCGGGGGAGCGCAGGTGTGAGGAGTCCCCAGGAGAGGCGATTCCACACGCGTGACTCCTGAAGTTCAGGAAAGAGTGACTGGAGGAGTGCAGTTCCTGAAACCGGAGTTTTATCTGGGAGACAAACACCGTACAGCTATTTCTTGTGCTATTCATGTATGAGAATTGTTTTTAAGCCTCAGAATAATCACAAAGCCTGTTTTTTCTTGTGGCAGCACAGCCAAACTTTCACATTCAGGAGGAACAGAGGGCTCTTTTGCCTTTGAATGAATGGAAAAACTGATCAGGGAACTCCACATTCCAGAAACTTCTTTAGGAAGTCAGAATGCAGACGTTGACCTGGGAAAATAAAAGAATTGCCTGTGACTTCTTTACAATCATAGCTTGGTGACCTAAATCTGAGAGACTTCTCATCCGATGTGGCCAGGCCCTCGTACAGGCCCTCTTGATGGAACTGTGGCCGTCCAGGGAAGGGAGCGGGATGGACAGAGGCCAGCCCTGCTCTGGCAGGCGGGTAGCGCTGGCCTGGACGCCCCTCAATAAATGAATCCAGGAGGACTAAACTGTCATTGGAGAATTTCAAGGGAATGAAAAGTTAATGATTCTGCCACTGATTTTATTCTGGATTAAAAAAAAAAACTGTTTTCATCTCCTAAATCTAGTTGAAATTCTCCAGAATAGCACAACTAATGGGTGCCAAAGCTAATGGAGTGTCCTAAAAAGCGTGTTATTCTCTGTCAGTGAGGTACTATGTGCTTGATGACATTTTCAGAAGAAGCTAGAAGTTATTTTGCCAAAATTAGAAGTGCAGTTAGGAAATCTGCTCCAAATACAATGGTCTGCTGGATTTGAAATATTGCTCCGGGCTGAGCCCCATGAGGCTGAAGAACACCCGCGTCAGCAGAAGTGCGAAGGAGCATGAAGGCGCTGTTTATTATGTCTTGTGATGACTCCGTAGGTCGCTGCTGATTTCTGTTTACACTGTGCTGACCCTGTCCACTCCAGAGCAGTTTGTTCAGCTGTGATCTACAACCAAGAGCACATGTTCCAGGGCACCTGTGGGGCTTGTTCTAGCCAACTGGTATACCAAAAGTGGAGGCGGCAAATATCCAGAGATGCCTATCAGACTGCGGTTACACGAATCATCTGTTTTCTCTCTTTGTGGTTTTTTACTAAGAAAAGTATACGTGTGTTGCTGGCTCATACTTACCTGTGCAGGTATTTTAATGACAAGAGCTGCTCACTTGGAACTGAGTCGACCAGATCTGGTCAGAGGGCCACACGCTGTCCATGCTTTCTGCTCACTCCAGGGAAGAGGAAGAAAAGATGCAAGAGGCTTTAGTTATCTACCTGAGAATGCGCTCTGATTGCCATCCGTGTGAGTCCACACAGATCAGCCTCTCCAGTGAGGCAGCTCGCCATGAGACGGAAGCCACCCTCAAAGAGCGCTTTTGGACGGGGGTAAAAGGGCCGAATGGAGGAAGGCTTCCCTCCACCTCCGTGCATTCAATGCTTCTGCTTTTCTACCGCTAGAGCTCACATTTTGGTTTCTCAAGTTCTATCTGCCCAGGAAGAGGAAAGATATAATGCTTAAGATTAAGTAATTCAAAGACAATGATATTTGGTTGAGGATAAACAAATGAATAAAATGGATGGCAGAATCAGAGCTGCAAACCTTAAAACTTGCCAACTGAGACTTGAATTATCAGGGAGTTGGTTTTGCCTGGAAATCAAGTGGTCATGAAAGATAAAACTGGTAACAGGGACACTGAAGAGAAAACCAGTTTGTCATAACAAATAGTCTACACTCCCCCATTGTGTGGCATCATTTAAAATTTCAACAAAATTTTCCAGTAAAAAAGAAAAAAAAAAAAAAGAAAGAAATTAAAGCAGTGGGATAGCATATATTGGTTGTTAACCTTTTGAACTTGAAAGCCTGTGATGACTTTGGGTAGGAAATTTCAAAAGAAGAAATGAAATTGAAAGTCAGAAAGAACAAGAACTGCAAGAAGTCTGACTTTCAGAAGTATGTGCATCCATTTATATTTCAGCGATTCTTTGCCTTGCACTAGATTTATTTAGAAATGAAAGACGAGGGCTCCTATAACTAGATAAAAAGGATTTAAGAACCTTTCATCAGTCATTTTTTCCCAACACCCACATGATTTCTAAACTCATCATTTTGTTTGGCAAATAGAGATGTTCTCATCCTCTGTTAAGTACTGTTTCTTCTTTGGCCTTCATATCTTTGCCGTGTGAAACTTCCCACATGGACCTCCCCCCACTTCTTCACAGCACTGCTTAGATCTAGCACCTGCCAAAGATGCTCCCCGATTGGGAAGGTCGTTTTATTCTTCCATGCATGAGGAGCTGCATCTCTCCTGGATACCTAGGCTCCCTCCTGCACAGGTCCCCCGGTCTCTGCTGGCATACGTGCTTTGTAAGGGCAGGACCTGCCTTTCGTAAGCTTATGTGGGTTCAGCTCTGGTGCCCCAGTCCCTGTGGGCACTCCGTAAGCGTTGAATCAAAGCAAATTGCTTTGCAGTGTGTTTATTGGCACCTGTACTCCGGTGGGTCATGATCCTTTCTGAAGTCCTCAGTGGTTTTGTTCTTGAATGTGTTTGTGACCAGGCCAGGATTGTTGGCTGTCTCTAAAAGCTGTCCACAGCTTGCTACACAAGGGAGGTGCACGACTGTGTCATTGTACTGAAGCCGTGTTCCAGGCTGAGAAATCAAAGGAATTCGACTTACGTTGGGCAGATGTTCCCCTCCCTCCTCCTCCCCGCAACTCCCTCTCCCACCCCCTCCTTTTCCTTCCCTTTTCCCTTCTGTCCTTCCCCTCCCACCTCTCACGCCCCTCCCTCCTTTCTTCCTTCTTTCTTTCTTGCCCTCCTCCCCATCTGTCTTGTCTTTCCTAACAAAACTCTTCTGTGAATCTTGGACCCTTATAACAGGATCCACAGCAGTGGAAGACTGTCTTTTGCAGTCCAGCAAAGCGAGACAAATGCAGCTGCAGAAGCCTGGCCTCCTTCTGTCCCCAGGACGGTGTCAGCAAGTCTGAGCAGGAGCAAGTGTGGCCCGCTCTCTGCCTGAGGTGGCACCGGCCCTGCCAGTGGGAACACTGAGTTCCAGCTTCAGGCTTTGGGTTCTCCTGACAGCTTAATGGCTCTCAGACCTTTTCTGAGACAGCGGGATAACAATGCACCTTCCTGACAGCCTGACTCTTTTCCCCTGTTGAAATCTCTAACTGTGCGGCATGAAGCATTTTGTCTCCTATTGTTCATCAGCGAGGCCTGAATAGCCCCCAAGTGCTCCTGCAGCATTCGTTTATTTCCTTGGATTTCCCCCCTCCTGTAATAAAGGAACCAGGGGAAAGGCTCCCTGCCAGAGTCTGAAAGATGGCTGGTAAAGGCCTCTGTGTGAGGTCTTTGCAAGATAATCTCATTCTGAAGGCCTGGGTGACTGGAATTTCCCTTCTTCCCATCCCCCTCGGACAGCCCCTCCCCGACATCCTCTAATATAAATCCTTAAGCATTAAGTCAGGCGGAAAATGAGTCTACTCTACATTTATCTTCCTGAATGGCAGTCAGCTCCTGCTTAATCTTTCAACATATATTTGTTCAATGGATCAACAGATTGTGTAAGCGGGCATGTCGGTTGGGTTTAGAAATGTGTCTGCTCGTGTTTGGTTTGTACTGAACCACTGACCATTTTGTTTGTCAGCCCATCATAAATTATATCTCTGCGCTACCCGGCGCGGGGGTGGGGGCAGGGCCGGGGCTCACACAGGCGAAAAGACCTTTCAGTCACTGTCATTTTCTAGCACTGAGAATGCCGGTTTGTTTTATTTGGCGAATACTTTTTCTGCCAATCTTCTCAAACTAGAGCACTTTAGGTCCCAGCCCTCTTTTCCTGGAGGTGTCTCTTACAAGGTTTTCTGCTATTCTTTCCCCTATTAAAAGAAAGATGATTTTCAGGATACAGAGAAAGTAATAAAATAGTATAAAATACAGAAAAGAAAGTTTAGAATTAAAAATCATGATTTTCCTAATTCCCCAGGTGGACATATTGGCTCAAACCAGTGTTTCTCAAAACGTGAGAGGAGTTTATTCAGGAGTTAGAAGACTGAGGAGTTGGTCACTTGGTTCATGGCACAACTAGTTGGACCTTCTAAGAAAATCAAATTGTTGGTTGATTCACTGAATTTCCAGCCAATCAGTCACTATTTATTGTGCATCTATTGAATTAAAGACCAGGAAGACAATACAGAGAGACAAAGACAAATTTTCTGACCTCAATGACCTGAATCCAATCAGAGAAGTAAAATTACATGTATATTTACAGAAATTACGAGGATCTCAGGACAAAAATGAAGAGAAGGGAAAATTCGTGTTATAGTGGTGCATAGGAAGGAATAGTTCTCAGGGAAGTTTTATTTGTTTAGTTGAAAATTGTTCACCGGTATTGACTGAATGCCTCACGTGTGTTCCGAGCACTGGAGCTGAAATGTTATGAAGGACGGACTTCCCTCTGCACCACACAGATGACTGAGACAGGAAGAGAGGACGGAGGAGTGTGGACGAGGAAGAAAACTGATGTCCGCTGTGATGCTCAACGCATTCCCAAGTTGGCCTGAAGGCCAGAAAAGCAAGAAGGCCACACTGGCTGTTTGTCACAAGATTTTGCATGAATTCCCATGGGTTTTGGATGTCATAATACTTGCAACTCAAAATGAAAGCATAATGCTCCCTTTAAAATCATCAAAACAAAATTGTTCGTAGAGCAGTAAATAATACGCAATTTTACAGAACATCTTATTGATCCTGCATTCTGACTGTTCAGTCACCCTCCACACCCCTGCCCTGCTGCCTCTGAGATGACTGTCGGGAGTGTGGGGAAGTGCGGGTGCCCTCATTAGACAGAGAGGAGAGCCGCAAGTGCTCCTGGGCCAGCGCCGCGTACCGGGATGCTCGGCACCAGCAGCTCAGCCTCCTGACCCCAGCTCTAGGCTTTTTCCTCTTCTAGGTTAAGCTTCAAAAGAAAGGGAAAGAACCTTGATTTGAAAACTCATCTACTAATTTTTCTTTTTTTCTCTACCAGGGAACATTGACCAGTGCTTTTCTTTACTCAAGGTTTGTTTTATTATAATACTGATGAATCCATGCACACAGCCAAGACAAGTGGAGGTCATCCCGTTATAGTGATTCAGGACTGACCTCTGCTTCCCCACACTTGGAAAGTGAGTAACAGTTACAGAAGAAGTCTAGTAAACAAAATACCAAGAAAAAGTTCGTTAGGGGGTACTGGATTGAGAGACATTCAAGAATTGGTGTGTTTTCCTGAATTTGATGGCACTGAAATGTTCTGAAAAGTTGGAGTTCTAGACCTAGAATTGTAGTGATGGTTTCCTCGACTGCAGGAGAAACTCAGTCCAGGCAGCCTGAGAAAGGAAAAGTGGTTCTGAGATTTCAGGAGGTCTGCAGGGGAGTAGAACTGACAGAGGAACCTCGTGAGTCCCCCTGGAGGAGCACTTGGGAACTGCGGCCCTTTCTTCATACTGGAAGTTTAGGAAAACTTTGGATCCACCTTGGGTCCAACCACTTGGAGGTTCCAGGGTGCTACATCACTGTATCTAGTCAGGGGAGGAATGGGAAGGGAAAGCAAAGGTCTACATCTTTGGCTGAGGGTATCTTTTTTCTTCTGTTTACCTTATATCACAGCTGATGGATTCAGTAGAGTCTTAATCTTTCTCCAATTTGATTAGAGTGGATCTGGTTACTTATAATTGCTGAGAAGCATAACATAGTTTTGCTTGCAGTATAGTTTATTATACAATATTTAATTTCCTCTAAAAATAGAGGACAATTGTAATATTCAAAATGACCATATTAGCCAAGGACAGAAATTAGAACGCTACATAAACTGGCCGTATGGAGAATGGTTTTACCAATGTTTCTTAGTACAAGAGGAGAATTAAATGGTGCGTTATTTAATTATTTCTGATAAACACAGAATCTTTGATAATGAGGAATAAGAGATAGAGCAAATATTTGAGCTAAGATTTCTTTCTCTCCTCTCCCAGAACAATGGACCTTGACTTGGTCTTCTCTGTCACCTCTTCTTACTCCTTGGTACATTTTGGAGGAGGAGTACCATGATGGAATTTGAAAGCTCGAAGAATCCTTAAAATCATTCACAGTAGGTGCTGTGAACTGAACTGTGCCCTTCCAAAATTCTGATGTTGATGTGCTCACTCCTGAAGTGATTTTACAGGGACATAGGACCTTCGCAGAGATAACAGAGGTTAAATGAGGGCATAAGATGCCCTGGTCCAGGAGGACTGGTATCCCAGGAAGAAGATGGACAGACGCACAGGCACAGGTGCAGGCAAGGGAGGACATGGGGAAGACAGCCACCTGCAAGCCAGTGAGAGAGGCGTCAGGAGAAAAGGGCTCTGCTGGCTCCTCGATCTTGGACTTCCGTCTCCAGAGCTGTGAGAAATGAATTTCTCTTGTGATAGCCTCTGAGTGTGGGGTGTGTTATTATGGCAGCCCTAGCTGACTACTCTAGCGAGAGGTTTTGGAGTGGTTTCCAATTTCAAAAACATAGGCCAACGTATACCATATAATTAAACAAATCAATTTAATATTTGAACTGATAAACATATTTTATTATGTTAACATACAATTAAATAAAAAATAATGATGGTTTTTAAAGCATACAATGTGGCAGCCTTGCACATGCATCTCTCAGATTTTGAACTTCAAGTAGCACAATTAACAGAAACCCAAGGCCGCTGCGTGCGAGTGTACTACGGGACTCACACCGAGGTCCCCTTGCCCCGGCTGTTTGCCCATGGAACAAGCGTGGCAGAGGCGCCAAGGCGGGCTCTCCTGGGAGGTGGGGAGCCCTGGGACAGGGAGCTCCGGATCCAGGAAGCCACCATCTTGCAGGAATCTCTCAGGAACTAAAGCCGCCCAGGCTCCTGGCCCAGCCCCTCTCCTTCCCGCAGTCAGGTCGCGCTGCGGTCTGCTGGCCCCCAGCTCCCTCCTGCTCCTCAGGCCTCCGCTGCTCTCACAGGTGTGGTTTCCCTGGTAAATCTTTTGTGCACAAGTCTGTCCTGGTGTCTGCAGCTCGAGAACCAGTCCCAAACCTATGAGCCTGAGCCCGGGAGTGATAAAGATGGGGCCTTCCTGGGGCTGTCTTCTTTGCATCTGGATTATCTTTGCTGTCTTTGCCTTGGTAACGTTTACTCATTATAAATTCTCTTATGGGTCATTTCTTCGGGGATAACAAGAATTGCCTTTTTTTATCCTCATTTCCCCCAACCTTCTGTCCCCAAAGACATTTGGGTCCTTTATCACTGCTTTCGGCCCCATCACCCCTCGTCTGTATCGTACCGGTCTGTTCCTGCTTCCCCTTCTGTTGATTCATGGCGAGCGCCTTCCAGCTACAGCCCTGACTTGGTCTCTGGATTCCCAGTGCTGTTACCATGGGTGACGGGAGCCGGGGATGGGTTCCCAGGCTCCTACAGAACATCGGACATGGCACACACCGTGGCAAGGAAACGGGCACGTTCACTACAGGGAAAGTGTGCTGGGCGTGCGCTGGCTCGCGCTGGGGAAGGGAATGGCGGGGGGCTGAGGGAGCAGGGCTCTACACGGCCCACCTGGTGTGAGGTGCTGCCCGTGCGGGTCTTCAAGAACTGTGCTGGGATTGACGGCATGGCTGACAGGCAGTGAGTGCGTCACACATGTCTTTACTCATCATCTCCTCTCTTACAACAGCAGGTATAAAACGTAGTCCCTGTGCAGGAACTTTGACTGAGCTGCAGGAGAAGTGCGTGCAGAGAGGTCTGGGGTGTCTGGGTCTTAATTTGGAGTTTTTGGAATTTTCTCAGGTAGGCTCGAGAGATCTTCTGTTTTTCTTATCTTGACCACCTGGCCCTGGGGCTCTGCCCAGGTCTGGGTGGCTGGAGGTGTTGGGGAAGGGCAGATAGACAGGCAGGGATGAAGGCCTCAGTAAGCTTTATGGCAGAGCCTGGTCAGAAAGGGTTGAATGCTTGTCCGAGGGAGCAGTGAAGAGGGGAAGGGAGAGCCCAGCGGAAGTTCGCTGCCCCTCCCCACGCGCAGTGAGTGCACAGGAGACCGCAGGGGAGGGCTGCGGAGCAGGAAGCCCTCAGAGTGTCGAAGCGCATGCCCGGGCCTGGAGATGGATGCAGATGTTATAATACAGATGATATAGAATAATACAGAGTATACAGAATATAGAATTATATATACATATATCACTTAATTGCTAACTCGACCTTGTACCTGCAGTCTCTCCTAAATGGCCTATGAATTTCAGAGATAGGGCCTGACAGGACAAAGAAAATCAAGTGAAGCCTACTTAAGACTTTGTGTGTAGACGGTGGTACCCAAATTAAGGGTCTTAGGGCCTGAAAGAGCCCATCAGGTTGTGCCGAGCTCCAGAAGGGGGGGGTCTTTCAGCCATTTGACGAAAGCAGCTGGGAGCAAAGGGCCTCAGGTCCTGTGTCTTTCTGCAAGCCCCAACCACCCATGGGGTAGCAGTCTGTCCCCTGCTTCTCGTTCTTCAGGTAAAGTGCCTTCCATTCCTTACGGTTTGTGTCTCTAATGCCTCGCTGACACAGAGTGCGCGGACCCGGGAGCGGCCTGCCGCCTGGAGCAGGTGAGGGAGGAGCTGCCCCAGCCCCCACCGTGTGCCCTGTGTGTTAGTGCCTGGCCCAGGGCTGCCACCTGACAGTTGCTTAAGAAGGCGAATTAGATGGCCAGTCACTGCTGAGCTGTCTCTAGCTCACTGTTTCAGGAAGTGACCTCAGTGAGGGGCTACAGAAGCTCGTAAAAGGATAACCAGGAAGAGGTGGGTGATGAGATCTGCTTTTCAGGGAACGGAGAGGCTTTGCTGGAGCGGTCTGGACTGGGGAGAGGGCTGCTGGGCCTGGAGGCCTCTCCACCAGCTGCGGGGCCACCCAGCAGCAGCACCCTCGGAACCACCGGCCTGTTCCTGGCGGGACGGGCGTGTCTGGCAGGCCCCTCTTTCTCCCTGAGTGAGGAGGGAGATGTGCAGGAAATAGTTCCGCTCCCTTCTCTGGCTTTTTAAGATTCGGGATGAAATGAGCAAAACATACAGTTTTATATTCACTGCTGTGGAGAAGAAAGCAGCTGTTCCGTGCTCCTTGGGAGTGAACAAAACCCCTTCACGGACAGTGGGCTCTGTACTTCCAGTTTTTCTTACCTGCCTCACATACTCTTTACTATTTAAGCATGAGGGAGCTGAAATGCAGAGAGATTAAAGGTGATGTTTCAAAATATTAAATCGAAAAATCAGAATTTGCAAAAGGGCCTCTTTCCTGAGTTCCAAAATGATGGTTTTTATCCTACCCAATCATTCTACTCAATATTCTCAACTCTATACTGAGAGCGCTTCCTGCTGTCAGACTCAACAGGCGTGTAAAAAGTAAGCGGCCAGGCCGCTCGCAGGTGGCGAAGTGATAGGTGGACATAGAGGCGGGGCGGCTCACCTTCTTGGGAACTGCAGGCCAGCCCTGCTGAGGGAGACACGGATGCCCCGCAGTGCCAGTCTCTGTGCGCGGCCGTGCCCTGAGTCACCTTGAGGATGCGCGTCTTCCAAGAGCAGCAGAGAGGATGGGGCCATCCACGTATCACACGGAAACAGTCAGGGAAGTCGGGAGGAAGCTCTGACTACCTCCTTCTTGTGCTTAGAGACCAGTAATAGAGCTCTTGTAAGGCTGGGGGAGGTGGGAAGAGGAAGACAATTGGCAGCAATATTCAGGGCGAAGGAGATTTTGAAATGCTGCCAGTTACTTTAACAACAGTCTGCTTTAAAAAAATTGCATAGGTTTACATAGCCTTTATTGGTATTTGCTAAGCAAAGCTTATCATCACATTTCTCCCTTATTTTTTTATCTTCCTTGCATAATGTTCAATGTTGAATTTCATCAGTATTTTATTTTTTATCCTTGGATGATAGAAACCTCCAGTTCCTCCCCGCCCCCGCCCTTCCTCTTTACTTTAGAGAGAAAAGGAACACTTAGAATTTGCCCTTGAGATACAATGTCTCCCAAACATCAGCTCAGAGAATAGAAAGGCTCTGAGTTACCGTGTGCTGTTGTTTGCTGGAATCAGTAATCATACAAAAAGCTGGCTCTTTTTGCTCCTCTCTCTTCAGCGGAGTTCAAACTAGGGTTATTCATAGGTATCCTCTTGAATCTAATTGAAAGGCTCTTGAATATCTTAACTTTTCAATCTTGCTTTTTGCCTTTTTGTTTTCTGCTACCACATCCCTTTTTATCTCTTTCTGGTGTCTTGACCTTATTTCTTAATTTCCCTTAATTAAGATGCTCTTGAGCGTGTGAGTGTGCATGTGTGCCTGTGTGTGTACGTCTGTGTGTATGTGTATGTGTCTGTGTGGGGTGTTTCCTTTAAAACCAGTGTTGATTGTACTATTACTGAATTTCCAAGGCTATGCCACCCATAGTTGTAATTCACCAAGTGCTGACAAACCAAGTCTAATAGATGGATGAACTATACATTGAGTATGTATACAAGGATCGTAAATATTCCTTCTCCAAATCTATTGCTGTTTAGAAAGTGAAATGCATAAAGCACCTGGAGGGGCCGGGGCTGGAGGCTGTGACACGGTCAGCTCCGCTCTCACCAGTGCTCACTTGCGCATCTGCTTTTCAAAGCAGGGATTGCTTTGCTTTTTTGAACGAGTGAGAATTTAGAAGCTGAAAGTCATCAACGTCCTGTGTTTCTCTATTCATCATCCACCGCACTTGCCAAGCACAGGTGAAGGCACATTATTAACCTACTAATTACAATGGAACTCCTATGGAAATGTCTATTATGACCGCATTAATATCCCATTAGTTCATCATGTTAATGTTATTACAATGGTTACCAAAGGAATTGGCACTGATTGGTACCTAATTTTGAAGGGTTGTTGCCCCAAGCGTCAAAGGAGAGGGAGGCTCAAGAGTGGAGGTGGAAATCTGCTTTCTGTCTTCTTCCCTTAAAAAAACAGACAGGAAAGAAGAAAAAAGGAACAAATGAACATTCCTGGCAAAAACATGCTGCTGAGGCTGCCTGCGATCCAAGATATAAATCTATTTTGACAGGTTCGCCATTATTCTTATCAGCTAGGACAGCATTATTCTTGTTTTAATGGCAAATATAGCAAGAAGACAAAATTTGCCTTCCCTTGAATGCATAAGAATGTAATGACAATTAGTTGATATAATTAAATTATTACTGACGATGATACTATCATGTTAGTGTCTGCACAGTGAGTGTGTAGCTCTGTTTACATTTTTCCCCAAAGGAGTTCAAACAGACTTACAGAAGAGTTGAACCACTCCCACCTCCCCATTCATTTGCATACATTATAAGAAATAAAGTATAGAGGTCGATGATGCCATTTTATAAGGAAAATATTGTCTCTGCAATGAAGTTGGTAGTTTCCGGGTTTGGGCGGTGAGGTGTAGGCAGCAGGGAGAGGTGAAGGGAGTGCCGTGCGGTGGCGCGTCTTCTGTAACGCTGCACTTTGGGAGGCGGAGGCAGCGGGATGGCAAGTTTGAGTTCAGCCTGGACAATTCAGTGGTATAGCTGGACCCTTTCTCACAAACTTTTTTTTTAGAAAAAACTGGGAATGTAGGGCAGAGAAAAGGTACTGAGTTTAATACCTAGTACCACAAAAAAGAGGAACCCACGTCTGCAATGGCTGATACATTGTGTCAACTTGAGAAATCTAACTAAGTGACCCAGCAGCAGGTTGGGGGGCCTCTAAACATCCTCATCCTGTGCGGGCGTAGGGAAGGGGGGCTGGTGCGAGCGCGGCATCCTCCTGGTTGGGGGTAGCCTGCTTACAATGCAAGGCCGGGAGAAGGAGCTCGCTCTCTCTGTTTCGCTCCTGCTGCTCTCGCTGTCTTCTGGCCTCCTGGAAGTGCTGCCCCTGTGCCAAGCTACCCTGCCTCGGAGCCAGCTGAATGATGGACTGCAACCTCCACAAGCTGTGAGCTAAATAAACTTTTCCTTCCTTAATTTGGGGCATGGGGTATTTTGTCTCAGCAATGGGAGAAAAGTAACTGAGAGAATATTCTATGACTGCGGGTATTTTCTGTGCAGGAGCCTTTGCGGGAGTCCTGCACAGCGAATCCGCAGTGGCTAAGTTGGCAAGGAGGCGGCAATGTACTTCATTTTCTCTACCTTTCCCGTCTCCTTAGTTGTGTCTCAGACATTCGGGGTACTCAGGGTCTTTCCAGCTAAATTTTGAGATGGGTTGTCATAGCAGGTAACTTTTGTTTTACCTTTATTTTCATAGCAGAAAAAACCAAAGCTGATAATGAGGAATGGGGAGTTGCTGAGGTTTGCATAGAAAGAGATAGCAATGAAACGGACCTCCTAAAGCGCTGGGGAGCAAGCCGTGTCCGGAGGTGCCGCGGGGCTGGTCAGGAGCGCCGGCTGCACTTCAGGTGTGCGTGGGCACCGGATGTGCGGGCCTGCAGCTGGGGTTTCCTCCTCCGTGTGCTGCGCAGAGCTCCAAGCCCAGCGCTGCGCGGACTTCTGTTGGATGGGGAAGCAGGGAGGAGCCAGAATCAGTGAGTGTGTGCGAGGGGAATATGGTACTGGATCGTGGGACACCGCGGGGCAGGGGAGGAGACGGCGAGGGCCCAGCAGCGTGAAACGTTGGGGCGGTCGGCGGGAGGGCCCAACGGTGGGAGGTGGAAGAAGGTTAGCGCGGTATTGTTGGAGGCCTGTGTGAGAAAAATAAAGGATGACACGCGTCTGATTCTTGGAGTGGAAGGCTCGGAGTCACTAGGAATGGCCTGGTCTAAGATACACGAAAGAATGGAAGGGGGATTATTGGTGCAGGGCGGGTTCGCTAACATGCACCTTTTAATGGACGCTTCCATGTCATTGAGGAATTTTAAGGACTGGGGAGCAATACTTCGGCAAAGAGGTGGGGGGAAAAGTGGGAGCCCACTCGTCTCCAAGTCTCGTTGGCTGTGGGGCGTGCGTAGCGGAGCGGCCGTGGCTGGAAGAGACTGCTCCTCCGAGTGCGGGGAGAAGCCGCGTTCAGGAAGGAGGTCCTGCGCAGACGGGCGGGGCTTGAGGGGCACCGGGAAAGGCGCGGGAGCCCGAGCGGTGGTCAGTGGGTTCTGACTCGGTGCAGCGAGCCAGGGGCCCCGCATCCACGCGGGGCAGAGTCCGCCCCGGCCGAGACACAGGTGAGGTGGGGCCTCCGCCTGGCCCGGAGTGGGCGCTGCAGTGCCGCGGTGCCCGCTGCCCGGCTCCCCACTCCGGAGGCCCCGTCAGGGAGCCCTGCGCTGCCGGGGATGGCGTGAGTAGGACGGGGCTCCTGTCGTGGGTGGGACGGGAGGGGTTTCCTTACACTGTGACCGTTAATCGTGCTGCGCTACCTTGGCTCAATTAAGAAATGCGTTGGAGATTAGTAAAGGACCCTTCTGAATCCGTCTCTGGGTGTTTCGGAGGTGACTGGCACGCAGGCCAGCGGATGGACTGTGGGCACCGTCCAGGGGCTTCTGGCTGGGGTAGGAGAGGGCAGCAAGGGAGCTGTCCAGCTTCTGGAAGGGCCATCCTGCTCCAGTGTCTTTTGCTGCTGTCGGGTGTGGATCGGATTCTGTTTCCTTTGGCCTTCCAGTGCAGACCCCGCCGTGGCCCTTCGGCTGCCGGGCCTTCGGCTCTGCCTGGTGCTGGGCCTCCTCCCCACCTGTGCCTTGGCTTCCAGCTTCTCGGACTGAAGAGCCGCTGGGCCCTCCGGCTTTGCAGTATGAAGACGGCCGCTGTGAGCTCCTCTGATACTGTCAGCCTGCCTAATAAATCACCTTGCATGATCTTTTTTATATACATATATATATATATATATATATATACACACACACACACATATATATATGTATATCTATTTCTTCTATTGACTTCTGTTCTGCTAGGATCGTGAGATCTTGTTAGAAGTTTTGAGGTAAATATACAAAGAATAAGGATAAGACAGCTACAGGCTTTCTTTAAAAATTTTTATAATAAAGATTTTGGGGCTATAAAAATGAGTTTTTAAAGGAGATGTAAATTCTTTTAAGAAGGAGAACTAGACAAGTGTATGAGGTGAAGGCTGGCAACTCTTTTCCCAATGTTCATTTCCTTTTCTTTTTTTTCTTTTTCTTTTCTTTTTTTTTTTTTTTTTGCTGCACCAGGGATCGAACTCACAGCCTCACACCTGCCAGACAGGCGCTTAAGCCACTGAGCCAACCTCCCAGCCCTAGTTTTTTTGAGGCAGGGTCGCACTGTGTAGTTCAGGCCAGCCTTGAGCTCACGTTGTAGCCCAAGCCGGCCTCGAACTCAAAACGCTCCTCCTACCTCAGCGTCCCCAGTGATGGGATTAAAGACGTGCGCCACGACGCCCGGCTCATTTTCTTCTTCCTTTACAATAGAACCTCATTTTTTAGCAGGGCACATAGCAATTTTTTTTTTTTTTTGGTACCGGTGATGGAACTCACAACCTTGCGCCTGCCAGCCAGGTGCTTACACCACTGAGCTAAGTCCCCAGCCCTATTTTTTGAGACAGGGTCTCATTATGCAGTTCTGGCTGGCCTTGAACTCACTTTGTAGCCCAGGCTGGTCTCGAACTCACAACGATCCTCCTGCTTCAGCCTCCCGAGTGTTGGGATTAAAGGCGGGCACCACCACGCCCAGCTCAGGGCACAGTGCTTTACAGAGAGTATTTTCCCGTCTTCCTTCACGCTAGGTGGAACCAGATGTCTAACGTCTGCCGGGAGTGGAGGTAGACAGGGTGTGACAGTGGTGGGGTGAACGTGGCCACAGGCTCGTCGCCCTCCTCCCATTAAGCAGTGGAGTCAGCCCTCGCTGAGTCTGGGGGTCCTCGGCTGCCTCTCACCTGCCCAGCCCGGAGGCTCCAGGCCCGTGGGGGCCACGTACAGCCGTCGCGGTTAAGGGGCCCAGCTGAGCTTGCCGCTGAGAGCCAGCGCATCAGCCAGCAGGTGAGCAAAACGCCCGGACGTGCAGTGCTGTGTGGGCCTTCGGACCGCGCCCTTCCCTCTGACTGTGGCTGCCCCGGCGACGACTGCCCAGCCGAGCTCATCGAGCCCCGGAACTGTGAGAGATCAGCGCAAGCCGGCCACGGCGGCACCTTCAGAGCTCTCCGCAGTTCAAGCAGCCCTGAGTGGCACGCGCGCCATAAGGTCCCCAGCACTGCTAGGCCGTCACGCTGCGCTCTGCAGGGTTTAGCGCCAGACGGCATCAGTAACTGGAGTTTCTGCTGTCCGCCCTGTTGCCACGTGCCTGGTGACCGCGCCCGCGGGGAGGAGCACAGCCCGCTGCAGAACGCAGGGCTTAGTCACGTGACCGGCTTGCTGCGAGACATGCGCAGAGGCCAGGATGCGTCTGAGATGCTTAGAATTTGGACAGATCCGACAGTGCACTCCTCCCTCCGCCTGGAGGCTGAAGACTGCTTCTTCAATTTGGATTCCAGTATTCGTTCATCAGGATTGATCAGATACCGTAGAGTTGGGCACTTGAAAATGGAAACTTATTTCTCACAGTTCCAGAAACTCACTGTGAGCGATGGAAGTGTTCTCAGGGCTGTGCGTGAAGGGTGCGCTCCAGGTCTCTCTCTGGCGAGGAGCTGCTGTCTCCTGGTTTCTCACTGTCCCTGTCTGTGTCCTGGCTTCCTCTTTTTATGAAGATCCCAGTCACGTTGGGTTGGGGCCCACCTCACTGAGCCTCGTCTCCAAACATGGTTAGATTCTGAGGTGTTAGGTACCAGAGTTGCAGCACCTGACTCTGAAGGGACGAACTCAGCCCGTAGCAATCTCCACAGGGGAGGAAATGTGGAACAGAGCTTCAGCCAAACAGCAGATGACGGGTGAAGAAAGAGAAAAAGATGTAGAGTTTCTTGTTATAGCATAACCTGACACAAGATAGCCAGTGCAGTCTTGTTAATGGAGGTGTGTAGCTTTCTGTCTGGGTCTCCTTTGTCTCGCATGGCAAAGCTGATACCATGAGGTCCGTGCTAACAATTGTCCACCACAATCTCTGTGAAGCTGCCACATCTACCTGGAGACAAAAAAATGTCTACTTATTTAAAACAAATTACAAAAACTTCTACTATTAGAATTGTGCTTAGGGGGATCTCTGGTTGGACAAGGGGAGAGCATGTCAAAAGGGTTAGGGAAATTGTGGAGAAGATAAACGTTCTCCTGCTATAAATGTCGTTATATTACACTCCATTGTAAGCATTCTCTTGCTGTAAGTGACAAGCTGACCCTCTGTCTATGGGTTCTACGTCTGTAGATTCAACCAGCCTTGAATGGAAAATATTTTGAAAAAAATTGCTGTACTGAAAATGTGCATCCCCTTTTTTCATCATTTTCCCTCGAACAGTACAGTACAACACGGATACCAAGAGACGCTTGTAAATGAGATGGTTAGGTAATCCTAACAAAGATGAAGTATGCTACAATCGCCTATGGATCAATGTCTTTGGCCACTCCAGTTTTCAAAAAGAAGAGAGGTCCTGCAAACTATTGAATTAGGAACTTTATTTTATTTCCTAGGGTTTCAATAAGAGGAAGTGTTTGCGTCAACCTTTCTGTGATGTCATCTCCCTCTTCGACAGATACGTGGGACTCCAGGGCGGGGGAAGTGCAGCGGAGTGCGCGTGCGGCGGAGTCCGAAGGGGCTTTGAAGATGTCTCCTTAGATCAGCTGGAGGGGTGCAGATTGGAGAGACGATCAGAAGCCTGCACGGAGCATTGTTTCTGTGGAACCACCAGTAGTTTTCCTCTATCCCTGCCCGAGTGCCAGCCTCATCATAGGAGTGACTCCCCCTTGTGGCTAGAAGACGTCTTTGTTGACATCGTGAATGAGAGGATTCCTGATGTAGCTTTCCTCCAGTAGTGTGGTCGTGATAACAAAACTTGTATCGCATTTCGCTGACTTCCAGTTGGACCCAGAGTTCGTCCCTGCATGAGTTACTCTTCCCAGGTAGAGAATACTCAGTGAGGCTGATTGGCTGGGGTTGGAGTTGGTTTCCCCCAAAATACAGCTGGCTTCACGGACGTCTACAAATACTTGAGTTACCAAGGAGGAAGGAGTGGGTTTTTGGATAGACAAAGATAATACAGTTTGTGGAAGATTTTGAGAATTAATTTCTTTAATTCTATCATGTAAAATTTTAAATTTTGGTGAGACAAGTGTTCTGATTTATTAGGATATGTCAGCCACAAAATACGCTGCAGTTAATCAAATGAGTGAAAATAAAGAGCAAGATTATCTGGATTTATCTATGTTTTTTCCTTTGTTTCTCTTCTCTTCCCTTTCCTTTTCGAGACAAGGGTCTCGCTAAATTGCCCAGGTTGACTTCAAACTTGTAATCTTCCTGCCTTAGCCTCTGAAGTAATTGGGATTACAGAGGTGCACTGTCACACACAGTTGTATTATCCATTTTGTAGCAGTGGTCAAACATGGTTTAGGTTTAATTATAATCAAAGTTAGCATTCTACCTGGTTACAATTAATCATTATGTTTATCTTCTTTACCTTAGAAGATTATGTTCTCAGAGTGGATAAGAATGACATTCATTCTTTTTTAAATTACTGTATGGGGGAGCACATGTCTAGTTTATCTAAATATTTGAATCAAATTGCTCAAGGTATGAATTTAAAAGGCAGCTTTTAGAATATAGTCCTTACCATGTGCCATTTGAAACAATGTTTTGGAACACTTAAACTTAGTGCTATCCTGAAAGTGTTATCAAAAGCATCTTTTATGAGATCCTTAAGTGCCCTCTTGAATCATTTTACTGAGATCAGAGATTTCATTAAAAAACAAGTAGAGTTGTCCAACAGTTGCTTCTGTTCCTCTGTTAAGCAAAACACAATGTACAAACCACGGATCCATGGTTAAGAAGTTCATCTTGAAACTAGGTTATTCCTTATATTCTATATTTAACTGATACATCAATGTGTGCGATGTATCAAAGAAAAAGAGATGTTAGAGTTTATGTAGATGTTTGGTAAAATGGTAAACTTGTAATTTTGAAGAAGTTGAGAGAAACCGTTTAGGTAGATAAACCCTCCTTTTGGGTCTGTCCTGAAAGATCTAGATCTGAGAACTAAGAAAAAATGACGTTTTGTTTGTCATTTACAGTTGTGATTTACAACTGGTTTGAATGAGTTCTGTCAGTGGAAGATTCTCCCTATGGCCCTCGTCACCTGAAAGCAGATATTCTGCAGCTCCTTCTTCAGCAAGGTGTGGCCTGTGAGCAGAAAGATCATTATCTTGTGGAGCTCTTAGAACTGCATACCCTCACTCCTGTTCCAGACTGCAGTCTGATCTGCCCTTTAGCAAGACCCCAGGGGGACTCACGTGCTCAGTGAGTTTGATCATAGATTACTAGATCTCAATCAGGGAGATTTCCAGTCACCGTGTGTTGCTGGTGAGGGCGGGGAATAGGGCGGTGCCAAAAATCTGTCAAGGGAAACCCTTTCGTTTTCTCCACAAATTTTCATTTCCACTTACGATGACGGCTGCACGTGATGTCTCCTGGCAGCTGTGTTGTTATTGTTGTTGTTATTTAAATGAATTGTCTCTAAAACACAGGCAACCTGGGTTTGAAATTTCCACCTGCTTCTTCCCAGCTATATGACTTTGGGCAAATTATTTAGCAGTTTTCTGAGAAAACAGTTTTGTTTTCTCATCCGTAGAGTGAGGATGATATTGACCTCATACTGTTAGGATGAATTGAGAAGATATGATGAAGCAAGTAATCCAGGACCTGCCACATACAAGGAATCCAGGGAATATTTGTTCCTTTCCTCCTTGGTGAAACGTGCAGTCCACTGAGAAGGCATTATCTACTATAAATGATGCAGAGACTACACGAAGTCTTCACCCATACTGCAAGACCACAATGTGGTTCCTAGAAAACAGACTTCAAACAGCTCTGTTTGCCAAGTAAGTGGTTCACAAAATGAGATTTAAATAATTAAATAGAGTGGAATTCTTTAGTGTGGTCCATCTGAATGCCAAATTGTATCTGCCAGAGTGACAATCTGGATTTTGATGTGACTGATACTTTGCTGTTCTTCTTGAGCCTGATCTGTCAACACTCCCGCGCCCCTTTGCTGCGATTCAGTCGTCGTTTCTGCGTCCTGCTGCACAGCCTCTGTCATGCTGTCTTTCCTCCACTTCCTTGCAGTTGTTGTCCAGTGAGGCATCACAGGTCCATTCCCTGGCTCTCAGATACGTGGCGAGGAGGGTTCTGATGAGCTGTTGAGTGATCGGCTGAGAAGTTGCTCCAAACTCCTTGGACCATCAGTAGTGAAGCTATTGCCCTCTCTTAAACTTCAAGACCTCATATCCAAGCTCAGGGGTTGGTGATGTGACGGACTGTGCAGGACACCTGAGGCTTCCACACAGTGCACTGCAAAGCCAGGTGGCCATTCCCGTGGCCTTCTTTGTGTGAGCTCGGGCATCCACAGTTCCTTCCTGGCCGGAGAACTTCACACGCAACCAACATCTAGGATTATTTTGTGAGTGCTTTTAGAAATATGCATAAATAGTACCAAGTCTACCTTTGTTTTTGAACATCGTCTCATTCCTTGAACATTATGCACTTCAGAGTCAGCCACAGTTCAAGAAATATTTTTATTAGTGCCTGTTAATTTTATAAAATACTGGTTTTCGGGCGGTATTTTCATACACACGTGGCATATTTCGATCACATTCCACTTCCATGCTCTCTTACATCTCCTTTCCTCTTCCCCCTTATTCTTATCTCCTTCTTGTCTAGTAACAGTGTCCTTCTACTTTTGTGGCATCCTTTTTGTTCTCTTTCAGATTCTTCATGGTAGGGAAAACGTGCTTTGTCTGTTGGAGTCTGGCTTATTTTGCTTAGTGTGATGATCTCCAACTTCATCTGCTTTCCTGCAAATGGCATGATTTCATCCTTCTTTATGGCGGAGTCATACCACGTTTTCTGTATCCATTGATCTGCTGATGGGCAGAAAGGCCGGTTCTTTATCTTGGCTACTGTGGTTGTGCCATGATAACCATGGTAACGCAGGGGTCCCTAATGTATGATGACTTTAACCCCTTCAGGTACATAACAAAGAGTGATACAGCTGGGTCATGTGGGAGTTCTATTTTTAATTTTTGAGGAGCCTCCATACTGAATTTCATAGCGTCTGCACTAATTTGCATCACTATCGGCAGAATAGAATCCCGCCATATCCTAACCAGCAGTTCACTTTTCCTTCTTTCCTCTTTTTTTCTCTCTCTGTTTCTCTTTCTTTCTTTCTTTCTTTCTTTCTTTCTTTCTTTCCTTCCTTCCTTCCTTCCTTCCTTCCTTCCTTCCTTCCTTCCTTCCTTCCTTCCCCTTCCTTTCCTTTCCTTTCTTTTTTCTCCCTCTCCCTCTCCATCCCTTCCTTCCTTCCTTCCTTCCTTCCTTCCTTCCTTTGTTCTTGAGGTTAGCCATTCTAACTGGGATGAAATGAAATCTCAAAGTAGTTTGATTTGTATCTCTCCAATGGCTAAGATGTTGAACATTTTTTCATATACTCACTGGCAGTTCACACTTTTTTTTTCCTTGAGTAGTGTCTGCTTAATTCACTTGCCCATTTATTGATCGGGCAATCTGATTTTTTGGTATTAAGTTTTTGAGTTCTTTTTTTAATCTTCTGTTGGGAGAATAGATAGCAAAGATTTTGTCCAGTTCTGTAAACTGTCTCTTTACTCTGTTGCTATTTCTTTTGCTGTGCATAATGTTGTTTTATTTGCTGTAGTTCCGTTTGTTGAGTCCTGCTATTATTTCCTGTGCAATTGGAGTCTTTGCCTGTGCCTATGTCTTCAAATGCTTCCCTGGTGTTCTCTTCTAGCAGTTTCAAACGTCCAGGTCTAATAGCTAGGTCTTTGACCTATTTAAAATTTTTTTTTGTACAAAGTGAAAGACTGGGGATCTACTTTCAATGTTCTGCAACTGTGTATCCAGTTTTCCTAGAAGATGTCTCTTCTTCAGCATGTGTTTGGTCCCTGTGACCAGAATCAGATGGCTGCGGTAATGTGGCTTTGCTTTAGTGTTCTCTATCCTTCCCTACTGGTCCGTGTGTCTATTTTTGTGCCAGTACCCTGCTGTTTTTGTTACTATGGATGTGTGCTATAATTTGAAATCAGGTATTGTGATGTCTCCAGTTTGTTCTGGCTTAGTATTGCTTTGGCTGCTCTGAGTCTTTGTGTTTCCATGGGAAGTTTAGGATTTTTTTCTGGTTCTGTGAAGAATGTTACTGGAATTGTGATAGGGATTGCACTGAATTGGAGATCATCTTTGGTAAAATGGTGATTTTAACAGTATTATTTTTGCTGATCCAGAACATGACAAGTCTTTCCAGCTTCTGGAGCTCTTCTTCAATTTCTTTCTTTTGCATTCTATGATTTTCAGTGCAGAAGTCTTTCATCTCCTTGGTTAGTTTGTTGTCTGTTGTCTTTGTTAGAGGTTAGCATGTTACCATGATGAGTTGTGTGTTTTAGTCTTTGTTTGTTTGTTTGTTAAAGCCAAGAAAGGATGTTTGTGCCCTATGGTGATCTGGGAAACCCTAAATGAAGGGCAGTGCATTAAATACATTTTGGTGAAAGAAGAGTTGTCTACATGAGCATCCTCCTCTACTTTGTCAGCTAATGTTAGACACAGATCAATGAATTGACTCCCCCCACATCTAGGCAGGTCTAGGCTTACTCTGACATTCACAGCTTGCCTCTCTGCTGGCTCAGAAAGGAAGTTTCTTTAGCCTTAGTGTGTCAAGCAAAATGTGTTTACCCTTATTAGCAAAGTCAACAGAATAATGATATGAAGGTCTTTGAGATCATCTTCATGTCACACTGAATGGAACAGTTGTTTTAGTGGAAATGTAATCCCCGTATTACCTGAGTTTTCTAGTTGCCTCGAGACTCTTCTTTTTCTGATACCTTTTAATAAGAACTTATTTCAGTCAAATAGATGTGGAACTGTGCAAAGTTGCACATTGAAGCGAAATGTGCTACAGTGCAGTTAATGGCCCAAGGAGCCGAGTGAGTCTCTAATCTCGGGCAGACAGCCTCTGAGTGGTGCTAGCTGTGTGTGTGTGGGTGTGTGCCTATGTGCATATGTGTGTGCACGTGTGTGTGTATACATAAGTGCAAGCAGGTAGTATGCTTTGGCTGGTGTGTAACTAAGCCCATTTTTAGAGAGCTATGGTCCAACTGCCCTTTCTGGTCATTGATAGTTCCCATTTCCATTCCAATCAGTTTTCTGCTTGTCATTTTTTCCACCATAATCTCCCAGTTAAAAGTCACCAGTGACTGCGCATTGCCAAATTCTGGAGTTAATGCTCAGTCTTCATCTCACTGTAGCCCTGAGAATACTTGACATGTAGATCACTTCTTTCTTGAAACACTTTCTTCATCTGGCTTCCAGAGACATTTTCCTTTCTTTTGGTTATTCACACTTGCTAGTCTCTTTTTTGAGACACCTTTCATCTTTCAGACCTCTTAATATTACTGTGAGCAAGGATTTTTTCACTTTCTTCCATATGTTGATAGACGTGGTGACATCTAGCCCAGTCCCTTGGGGCCGTTGGTGCAGATCTCTTCCCAGACCTTCCAACTCGCAGGTTCAGGTTGCCTCTTGGCCAGCCCTTCCTGGAAAACGATTGGGAGCTCCACCTCAAAAAGGATAGAACGGAAGTGTTTAGTTCCAGACCCCAAATCTTTGTGGTCCCAGCATTTCCCATTTCTACGTTTGGAACATCCGTTTATTTAATTGCTCAGGCCACAAATTCCGACCTTTGCCCACTTTCATGCTCCACATGAACTGATCAGAAATCGTGTCTTTGTCTTTAAAGATATCACGATTACTGTCGTCTGTTTTCATGGTTAACCCTGCCACTTCTATCAGACTTCTGCACAAGTCCACTTCTCAAGCAAAGCCTTTCATGATCACACTGTCTAGATGATCCTATCTTGTTTTTCCCCTGATCCTGTTTTATTTTCTTCTCACGTATTTATGTAATTTCTGTCTTCTTCCACTAAAGCCTACATGCACAGGACCCAGGGATTATACCCAGACCAAGAATATAGCCTAACACGTGTCTCTGTTGAATTTATGAATAGATGAGTTGCTGCGTCATTTCCCCGTCTTCTGTATTTTCCTCCTAGTCAAGGGGGCGTCTGGCTCCCGTGCTCTTATCCCCATTGCCCTGATCCAATACACACATTTACAAGTATTAAAAAGTTGCTCAAGGAATACTTCTCTGTACTCTTTTTGGAATCCATTGAACCTCATGTACTTTTCAAGTTCCAGTCTTTTTTCTTCTACATGTTTTACTTAACGTTGATGAATCATATGTGAGAAAGATTTAAAATCAACAGAAATATTATATGTAGGATACCTTCCTTTGTTTAGAATAATAAAAGACAAGGAGATAAAAAGAGCCTAAATTAATATAATTCTTAATCTTTACATGTAAATACATCTATGCATGGCTTTCAAAATATAATTCTTGACACAGAAACCTACAGAAGTCTGCAGAGAAAGTGCTGGATTTCCTTAGTGGTTACATAGGTGCCATCTGTAATTAGACTGTTAGGTGCATGCAAATAAGCCCAAGATAGTGTTGGGTAAATGAATATAGGAATTTCTTTAGTAAGTGATAGTTTATTTTTCTTCTACTTGATATGTAATAAAAAGGGCAGATATTAATCTTGTGTATGGAAATTAATGCAAATGTTAAATTAAACGTTTTCCAGTCAAGGAGTTTTTACAGCTCAAAGGAAGAGTTGAAACTCTGGTTTTCTCGATTCAACTCTGAGAAAGATAAAAAGCCTTCGGGTCACTTCATTTTGCCCTTGGTGAGTATTTTTATTTCTTCACAGAAGCCACAAACCGATGAACAGTAATTCCCTAAATTAAGAAAATCATTACCTACACCCAATACTTCGTGTAATTCCAGAAGTCATAGTCTTGCTCATCAATTTGTTCTAGAAACCATGGGAGAGAAAGATGGCCTCGAGAGAGATCTGTTGGGCTAATGGAAAGTTGAAAGGACCTCTTTTTCTAAACTATCCCATGGCTCACTGAATTATCCGATACAGTCAAAGGCAGAAGGGCAAAATGTTGAATGCATAACCATACACGCAAGAATATTAGCCCTGTGACACACTGGATAAACTCTAACAGCAGCTATCTGAGAGCACCCAAGAGGGTAAGACAGCAGTTCCCCATCAAGACCACTGGCGTGGAAGATGAAATGGAGTTGAGCTCTTCTTCCTACGCTGACTGTGAGAATTCCTCCTGCATTTCTCCCCGGAATCCTCTTTATTCTCCTTTACAACTTTCTAGTGTCGCTAGCCCTGTCCCAATAATAGCAGATAGGTGTGACACCAGAAGAATTTGCACATCAGAGCCGTGTCGCCTCTCTGTGCAGTGGCTTTTGTCTAGGCCCGCGGCGGAGGCCTGGTGCTGGTGGCGGAGGCCCAGCACTGTGCCTGGGGGAACACGCCTCTGGAAAGAGCTTGTGGTCTGACAGCCGATCCTCAGATCATGTGCAGAACAGAAAGACTCGCACTGTCATAACGCTTCACAGTAAGCCAAATGTCATGCTAGCACCTAACCTTAAAAACTGTTGAAAAATCCTATTTGGAGTGCATTCCCAGAAGCTTCTCTTTCTATCCAGCTCCATCGCCTTTGAAATTTCCTTTTCTTTGTACGCTGTGTCCCACATTGTTATTTTTCTCTTTTCTGTGCTTTTGCTGTTAGGGTCAAGGAGGGCATAAAGGAATGGAAAAGGCTTTGTAGGCCTTCCTGGGAGTAAGCACTTAATAACGAAGCCATCGGATGTTCTGTGCTCTAAGGAGATCTCCCTGACCTTTGACGATAAGCGTGCCTCTCGCTGTCTCCTAGCTGGGAGTCGCACTGCTGAAGACCTCCCTGTGCTCGTGGCCTGAGCACAGGCGGATGGCGACGCTGGAGTGGGGAGCGTAGCCGCCATGCTGGAGAGCATGGGTATTGGCACCGGGCTTCTTTACAACGAAGGCAGAAGCAGCAGAACTTTTGCGAAATTCATACCCAGGAACAAAGTGGTGCTTCCACATAGCTCAGTCACTCAGTCACAGGGAAGAGCAAGATATCCAAGTCCGCGTGTTTCACGAGATCAAATGGAGTTTCTTTCCTTTCTTCCTTATTTTATACACATCTTTCCCTATGCTGTACAAGTTCCTCTGGACCTTGTTTTTAAACTCACTAGGGTATTTTGGAGATTGTTTCATATTATATATGGAGTCACCTTAGCCTTTCCAATTATCCCATAATATTTCATTATTTTGATGTATTATAATGTTTTAAAATGTAATCTTTTATTATTGAACATTTGGATTACTGCCAATATGAAAATACAGCCTTTTTGTGGGGAATGCTGTAATAAATACCTTGTGCATACATCTTTGTGTGTACCTGCAGCATAATTTCCTGGAAGCACAATTGCTGGGTCAAGGGCGTGTGAATATTGTACTCTGGAAAGATTGCCAAGCCATCTTTCAGTGAGAACGCGCCAGTCCGCTCTCCACTGACAGCACGCAGGCGCGGCTCCTGCCTCTTCCTCTGCCCGCGCTGATGTCAGAACTGCGTTCACCTTCGCGGTTAGGCCTCCTGAACTGTGCACTTCTGTTGTTTGTGTTTCTCTTGTTATTAGTAACACCTAATATATATGTTAGAAGTCATTTTTATTTCCTTTTCTATCAGGTGTCTTTTGTGTGTGTGTGTCAAATTGTGAATTGTTTATCTGAGATCTTTCAGAGACCAAGACCTTGAGTTTAATTATGAGCACTGGACTTTTTGCAGGGTGATTTCCAAATCATTGATTTCTCTTTTCAGCTACGTTACTTCTTCTGCATTGTTGTTGTTTTAATATTAAATGAAATAATACCAGAAAAGTGGTGGGTGAAGAGTACATAAAAGTTCATTATGACATCTGTTGTACTCTTGAGGGTGTTAGGAAAATATAGAGTAAACAAAGACCCTGATCAAGTTCCATGTGAATTAATTTGAAGGACTTAATTTTTTAAAAATCTAAGTTAACAAAATGACCATTGTATCCTTTTCTAAAAAGTATGTACTTAATCTCATGAAAAGAAAAGAAAATTTTAATTAAAGATTTTGTGTTTTCAGAAAGTTGCAAAATTAGTACTAAGAGTACGTGGATGTGCTCGATCTCCCTTCTTCCACTGTTAGCGTCTTAGTTTTCACAACCGATGAACTCACGCTGGCACATTTCTCCTGACTAAATAGCAGACTTTAATTGTATTCCACCAGTTTTTATATTAATGTCTTTTTTTTTCTTTTTTTGACCCAATCTGGGCAGACATACTGCATGTTTTTGTTATATTTCACTCAAATATCCTCTGCTCAATAAGAATTTTTGTTTTTGACAGCCTTAGGGAGCACTGCCTAGAAATCTTGAACAGACTCTGTGTGTGTGTGTGTGTGTGTGTGTGTGTGTGTGTGTGGCTGGGGACTGAATACTGGGGTTTTGTGCTGAGCTACATACCCATTGTTATGGTTCATGTCTGGATGTCCCCCCAAAGTCTCCTGTGATCATGGGGGGTGCTTTACAAATGAGGCTGAATCTAGCGTTTGTGACTGATTCGTGGTCCAGTGCTGGGTTTGGAGATGTGAGTGCTGCACCTGCCCTGGGGCGGGGAGCCAGCATACAACTTAGGGGAGGCAAAGAGGCCTGCTCCTCCCTTTTGCTCTGGCTGCTTTTGCTGTCTTCTGCTGCCGTGAATGGCTGCCCTTCTGCCACACCACCCTGCCTTGGAGCCAGCTGATTGCAGATTGAAACCTCTATGAACTGTGAGCTAAATAAACCTTTCCTCCTTTAACTTTATGTGTCAAGTATTTTGTCTCAGCAGTGACAGAAAAGTAACTAAAGCACTCATTCTTTTATTTTTATTTTTTGTATGGAGAGAGAGTCTTGCTTAGTCACTAAATTGCCCAGGCTGGGCTTGAACTTGTGGCCCTACTGCCTCAGCCTCCTAGAGTTTTGGGATTATAGATGTGTGCCAGCATACCCGCCTAAAAACACTCAGACTTTTATTCTACTTAGAATAAAATAAAACCTTTAATTTTAGTCAATGTAATTACACTACATTCCCATGTTTTCTCAGCCTTTATTTTCAAACTTGTGTAATTAAATGGAACCAGAAGAAATTGTTATTTTGTATTGGTTAAATTGATAGGGTACTGGCAATTTCTTGGTTGATATTGGAGAACTACTCAAATAATTATTTCACAACTTTAAATTTAATTATTTTCCTGAAGTATGTCTTGATGTTTGTTTTTTGATTTAAGTTTTTGGTGTAATGTAACCTTCAATCTGTAATTTTGAATCTGCTTTTATTTAGGATAACTATCTTGAATTGTGTCTTTGATTTTCCTTCTCTTCAATCAGTTCTTTTCCCAGAAACAAAGTTACTTTAGGATTAATTTAGGATCTAATTTCTTTTTGATGACCACAGTCATGTTCTGCATAATGTCAATATGATCAATAATGGATGACATAGATAATAATGATCTTATAGGATAATAATGGAGCTGAAAAATTCTTATCTCTTAGAGATGTCTTTGCTATTATAAAGTTGCTGTATAATGCATTGCTCATGTGCTTATAGTGATACTGGTGTAAACAAACTTACTCTGCTGTCAGTTACTGAGAAATGTAGCACACAATCGTCCACACAATTCTGGATAAAGCTAATAAGCAATTGTTACTGGTTTGTGTATTGACTCTACTATACATTTTAGGGTTTTTTTTTTAAATAAAAAGTTTGCTATTAAACACTTCTGCTGCACTGGCAACAGCCTCAAACATCCCAGGTTTACTACATCTCTTGCTGACATCGGAGTCAGCACTGAAAGATTGACCTAACCCACACAGGTTTGTGTAAGTTTACTCCATGATGCCACACAGTGATGAAACTGACCAACGATGTGTTTGTTACTTTGTGTCCCCATTGTTGAGTGATGTGTGATTGTTTATCTTGTATTTGCTCAGTAATCCTATAAAACTCTTTCTTCATACTTGCGACAATTTGGTTTAACCGTCCGCTTGATTGGCTTGGGAGCCACCTCCTGGATTATGAAAGCCTGCTTCGGGTTTGTCTTAGTGGGTAGAGAAGCTTGACCACAGAGACGGATTTGGTCCCTGGCCCTTTCCTCTCTGGGACTCTTTCCCTGCTCTGCTTCCTGGCCCCCATGAGCTGAGCAGCTTTGCTCTGCTGTGTCTCTCTGCGAAGGTGCTCCTGTTCGGGAGCAGCCAACCACGACCTGAATCCTCTGACACTGTGAACAAAAATAAACCCTTTCTTCTCTATATTGTACTTTGTATTGGGTACTTGGTTCCAGTGACAAAGACCCTGACTAATACCATGCTTATTTTACTCTCTTTCCTGAATCCTGTGTTTTCTGCAGGGTCTTTTTTTCCTTTTATTTTTTTTCATATTGCTCTTAATTTTTGAGTTTGTTTTCTTTTTTCCAGTTCTTTCCTTAGCTTTGGACACTTCATATCTAATCTTGTAATATATCATCATTTTTCTTCTTATTTATATTTTCTTTGTGCTCTTATTTTAAAATGACATTTATCCTATTCAGTTCTCTGATGTCCTGGATGCGCGTTTGCTACTTTCACCTGCATCACTGAAATACACTTTCATGATGTTACGATTTGGATTGGAAACATCTCCCTGACGCCAGTGTGTTAAAGGCATTGTCCCCAAGCAGCAGTGTTCAGAGGTGTGCTTGTGGGCGGGGATTAGACCATGCAGGATCATTCATCCATGAATGAATTTGTAGCTTAATGGGGTATTGGTGGAACCCTCGGGAGGTGGGCCCTATTTGGAGGGAGCAGATCATAATACTGCGCCCTCAAAGGGTATATTTTGTCCCTGGCTCCTTCCTCTCTCATTCCCTGTTTTCTGGTCACCCTGTGGGGAGCAGCTTTCCTCTCCCGCAGATCCCTCCTCCCCACACGGTGCTCCTCCTCACCACAGCCTCAAAAAGACAGGGCCAAGTGACCACAGTCTGAACCCCTCTGCAATCCAAATAAAGTTACTTCCTTTAAGTTGTTTTTCTCAGGTATTCTTGCCAGAGCTACAGAAAGTCGGCTGACTCAGATGATGTGTATATTTTTGCCACTGTTTTTTCCCCTTTTTCATTTCTGTTTTTGTATTTTAATATAAAACATTTTTTACTTGACTAGATCTTTCACTAATTCTTTTATATGATCGTTCATCTTTGAATAATAAAGTTAGTGTTTGGTGACATTTTATGTTGCCAGTGTCTGGGGCAGCAAAAGGCTTCCATCGGGCAGTGAAACTCTTCGTGATACAGAGTTTTGAGCATCAGCTAATTAATGTTTATGTCTTTGAGGCTGACAGAGTCCAGCGTCTCCTCAAACTTCAGAATCCCCCTGCTTGCGCTGGCGGCACACCATGCAAGGAATGATGGCAACTCTGTGTGTTTCTTCTTCTATTCTGGCCTCTCTCGCTGTCCTTTTCTGTCAAGAATGCACCAGGAAGTCAGGCAGACCCTCGCTAAGACCACGCAGTCTTAGTTTGTTGCTGCGAAGACACAAGTTTTGCCTCTAATATGGAGGCGCCCCCTTTTTGGGGCTCTGTGACCTCATGGGACATTTGTACTTTCTGTATGGTTCTGTGCTCTGGGCTACTAGTCACTAAATTTGAGACATTTATCTCATACAGTTTGGTTCACAGTTATAATTGTACCTAGATTTCACTCAAGTTGAAATTTGTCCTTCTGCTTCTCAAAGGTCTTGTTTTTAAGTTCACTCAAAAGGAGTCAAAGAGGAAAACATACTCATCCTACTCTTTAACACTGCAAGTTTCTTTGCCATTCGTATTTGAGATTTGTTGCATGAATTTCAAATGGGACTGAGAAGGAAATTCAGAGCCATTCAAATTACTTCCAAGAGGCAATCATGCAAGAATAGACATACTTCATCAAGTAGGTGAACCCTACTTTTAACCTACAAATGGCCTTTGACTAATTCTGCTATAGGTTACTTGCATTAGTGAGAGTGTAGAGAAATCATATTTTTTTCTTTCGGAATAATCTCATTTGGGGAAGTCAAATGGTTTAATTACACTTATGTTCAAGTTAAATTTAAAAGACTTTCAAAAGATTTTAATTTCTTAAAACTGTATCACACTGATTCCTGGGAGACTTCTGGTTCGAGGGCAGCTTCTAACAGTGGAGCTGTGAGAGGCATTTAAGGACATCTCACTGAGCTCCCGGGTCTTACAGGTGAGAAAGCAGGCTCGCGAGCTTAGTTTTCACATCCAGTGAGTGTCAGGCGGAGTGAGTTCTAGGCTAGCATGTTCTAAATCCAGTTGACTGTGTCAGAATCATGGCTTTTGCCCTAGCTGCATACTACTTTACACATAATATGTTCCTCCAGTTTGCTCATTTGTTTCATTAAAATAAATTTATTTAAAGAAAGTATTTTGTATAATTGCTCTGGTGGTACTCCTTTAAACAACGGCATCAGCCTCACGTAGGAACTGTTACTTACAAGTGAAAATTTATGGGCCTCATGTGCCCTGGTGACTCAGGCTCTCTGGGGAGGCGGTCTAGGGTTCCGTGTTTTAGTAACAGTCTGTGTGACTTAGGCACATTCAAGCTTGAGAACCAATGCGTCACTGTCCACTGAAAGCAAGCATCACTTTCTGTCAGTGAAAAGGAATGTTAGAAAATGAAAATGGATCAACAATATTAAATTTTTGCTAGATAATTTTAGCCTGAAGAGGCTCTGAGTTTGAAGTTGCTTTCTATTCATTAAAAAGGAAATTAGTATAAAGGTATTAAATGTTCACAAACACTAAATGGAGACTTTCTCCTTGCACCGAAACAAGAAATCAATTTCTCATTGTGTCCCATGCTATGTGAAACAGTGTGACTTCCCACCAGTGATGCATGGCTTATACTGTGTACTTATTAGTAGAGACCCAAATATGTGGTGAACTTTTATATCAACAGCATGATGCTTCCCTCAGAGGCCCTGGGAATCTCTTCTCTGATTTAGGTTCTGGCTATCACAGCATTTGATCACCTTGACTTTTTAGTTCCTGTGTGTACAGAACTGAGGTTTTGTGGGTGGAAATACTTCTATTTTCTCCTCGAAGCTGGATTATTTTTCATTTTTTTCTTTGTTTAATCACATCATTCCATCTCTGTTGCTTTTAAAATAGGATCCAATTTTATATTTCTTTAACGGTATTCAATTCTTTGACTGTAGAGTCAGAAGTCTTCCTGAAATTCAACTCCCTTCATTTTATTGAAGGGAAAACTGGTCAGAAAGTTGGACTGACAGTAGGCAGTCATACAATTTTGACTAAGAGCTGGGTTCAAATTTCATCCTCTTATTTGAATACTTACAGAACTTACTTAATCCTTCTATAAATATTAGCTTCTCCATCTGTAAAATAAGGGAAACAATACCTAGTTTAAGGGCTTTGATGATGAGGCTTAACTAAAATAAAGCATGTGAAGAGATGTAGCATGATGGTTGGTAAATGATGGCCGATCATCACAGTGCCGTCATGACCTGGTTACTGTGGTTTTTATTAGTATTATTTATGTTTCTGATGTTATCAATACAGCACAGTATTCCTACTGCTACTACTGCAAGTTTCAGAGTTAGTGAGAGCCCGTCATTCTACCACGCCAGGTGAGCAATGCAGGTCCCTCTGCTTGGTCTGCAAGGTTCATACCCTCTGCTTGACAGAGGGATCTGTGGTTAAAGGTACCAAGAGTCGCCAACACCTGCTTCCCCTCTCGGAAGCATACTAGGATCAGTATGGCACAGCGGAATTGTGCGTTCCGCAGTATGAAGTGTCCGCAAATATATTCTCCATGCCCCTGCACCGATTTACAAACTGTCATCAGCTCTGAAGATATAGTTAAGTTCAAGAGTCAAGATGTAGCATCTGCATCTGGGGGGCACGAGCGCGAATCCTAACTCACCCACCTACATGCGTTACTGCAGGCGGGTCACTTCAACTCCTCTGTGTCTCAGTGTTTTCATCTCTGCGTGGGGGGCCGTGACACCGCCATTGTTAAGCCTGAGAGATTAAGTGAATTACCTTATATAAAACACCCTAGGTGCTGGCACACTGTTTACACTATCTTAGTGTTAGAGCTCATTATTTTATTTTATTTTTTTATTTATTTTTGTGGCACCGGGGATCAAACTCACAACCTCGTGCCTACCAGACAGGCGCCTAAGCCCCTGAGCCAAACTCTCAGCCCTAGTTTTTTGAGACAGAGTCGCATTGTGTACCTCAGGCCGGCCTTGCGCTGGCGTTGTAGCCCAGGCGGGCCTTGAACTCACAACACTCCACCTACCACAGCCTCCCGAGTGCTGGGATTAAAGGCGTACGCCTGGCTAGAGCTCATTATTTTAATCATTACAGTGTCAAGATAGCATAATATTCCAGGGTTAGTCATGGAAGTTTTAGTTTGAGTTAGATGATCAATTTTGATAGGGAGATCAAGGTAGGTGGAAACAGGACACGAAAATTGTGAATATTTTAAATATTTAAATGCAAGGAATATGCTCATATTCGTCAAGCTTCCACATATACTAAGGGGCACACCCCCACGCCTTTGATCTTAGTGAAATTTTGCCGATTGCAGGAATTTCAAGCCCGCGGTTGGAAGTGGTGCGTTTGATGGGAAGCGGGGGACTGGGGGGACGGCCGAGGGGAGGCTGGGGCAGAGGGCGCCTGCGCAGAACAGCGGCGAGCACAGCGAGCACGGGCTGCCGGGGCGCTGGCGATGCCCGACTCGCGCACTGGCAGTCCTCACTCCCTAGCGCTTTGCTTTCCTTTAAACCTCGCGATGACCGATGACCGCGGGAGGCAGGGGTGGGAGGAAGAAGCGGGGCGGAGCCCGAGTGGACGCGAGCCCGAGGTCTGCCGCCGCCGCGCCCGGTAGGGTCCTCGCAGGCTTCCGTGGCTCCCGGGAGTTTGGGACTTGGCGTGCTCCGTTTGGGACATAAATTCTCAGAAATGTGTTACTGATGAAACAACTAATGGGCTTCAGGGAAGGAAAATAGGGGCCACTCTTAAGCATTGTGTAGTTGGATTCCTACCTATGCCCATCAACGTCTCATTTTGAGAGAACAAGTCGCTTCCTCTCAGTTTCTGCATACGTGGCCATCATGCGAGTTTCAGGCGTCATGCTTTCAGCTGTGTGGTTAGATGGAAAGGATTTCGGCTCACCTGAAGCCTGTCAGCGCCCTGGCCTGCCCTACCGCTAGCTTGCCCAAAGGTAGGACGTACACAAGCAGGGCAAATCTTTAGTGCCTCACTGAAGGGGCTCGCCTCAAAAAAGAGCACATAATTGAATTTGCTGTTTTAACATCAAAGTGCATAAAAATATTTTGGTAGGCTGTCACTTTGACTGTAGCTCAGTGGCAGGTATCTAGCATGTGCAAAATAAATAAATAAATAAATAAATAAATAAAGCCATGGGTTCAAACTCCAGCACTAATGAATGAATGAAAGAACAGATAAGTAAGTAAATAAACGGATAAATAATCTCTTATTGAGTGGCTGTGGAGCCTGCCTTACTGTTTGTTCCTGCTTTCTTCTTTCCCAGTGCATTTTCTTGGCCCGGGATGATAGACATCCCTAGATCTTTGCATGCTTCGGAAATAATGCTGTCCTCTGAATAAGTTGCACAAAGAAAACGTTGACAGACTTTGCATTAGACCCATAAAATCCAAAACTAAAAAAATTATGGACCTGGGTCAAAAGAAGCTATTTCCAAGAAAACAGTTGGACTCCTTGCAAAGGATTTTTGACGTAGAACATACTCTTCTTTTAGACCGTCCGTGGGAGATGAGCTGGTCCCCAGCCATGCATAAATCTGCCCATGTGCAATTGGTAGCGGTTACTAATTGGGGAAAGGAAGGGTGGGAGCTGGTGGGGGCAGAGGAAGCTGAGGCTGGCAGGGCGCAGAGCCAGGAGGTAGAAGCCCCGCGCTGGCTGCTACCCTTCCAGCAAGCTGCCACCTCGGGGCTGCGCGGCATAAATCACTACCTCCCCTGCAGCTCAGAAAATAAGACCATAAATAAGGAACTGGTGCACTCGAGTGCGCTGCGGCACGGCTGGAGGTGGAGGGAGGGTGGAGAGAATGAGCCCCGGGCTGGGGCCTGGCAAGCCCAGCGCGTTACTGGGTACGGGGAAGGCCGAGCGGCCCAATTAATTTTTATGGAAACTCCTCCTCGTACCTGGGTCTCCAGCTTGGGCTCGCCAATAAGGGACAAACGAGTGCTCCTGCCTCCCGGTGGGTAACGTAAGCAGCCACGGTGAGGCATTGGTAGGTGTCTGGAAGGCTGCTCTCCAGGGGCTCTGTGACCTCTCCGGACTTCTCCTGTGAACCGTTCCCCGGGTCGGGATGCTCAGTGCCGCCCTTGGGAAGTCGCTTTTGTAAGTTTTTACTCTATTATGTTGCAATGTTAACATCTCATTCATTTGGCACTTAAAGCATTTTTATAATGGTCTTTGGTTTATTTTTGGCTCTGTTTTACAGCTCTCCGCCAACCTCCAACTTCTGCTGTGTAGCGGACCCAAAATAGTTTCAAAGGCTCAGATGCAACTTGATATCAAAATTTTCTCCACAAGTATTAAAGTTAGCCCTGTGAATGCCAAAGGCCTAGTGAAAGTTTTCCTAAGTAGTTATTACACTCACAAGACATGTTGATCTTTGGTTCATGAGACGAGAAAGACAAGTGTTTAGGGCCCTTGCAGGTAGATCCAAATAAAAGACTCAGTGTGCTTTATACAGATCAGAAAGTGTTCCAGATGTGTAGAAAGTGGGCTGACACTCAGAGGGTTCTCAGTGTGCCAAACCACCCAGGAGGCTGGTGAGTGTCTTCCTGAATCCTCATTATCTGATTTTTTGTGATCATGTTTTTCTCTTTCCACTACCGCCAACTAATCACAGTAACTATTCTCCTCTGATCATCTGTAATATGTCAACCTTTTGGCCACATGCAATCTTGTTAAAGTATCTCATAAACAGTGTATGACTGAAACTATTTTCACCACAGTTTTCCAGATAAGAGACTTTGTGGTTTAGACCAATGGTTCCCAAACTTGGCTGTAGAATCCCTGAGGGAAGCTTTCAAAAATCCCAGTGCTTAGACAGTAATCTGAATTCATCAGAATTCGGGGGTGAGGGAGGGGAGGTGGCAGTCAGACGTTTGATTTTCAAGAAATGCTAATAAAAAAGACAGATGATCCCAGTGTGCCCTTTCTGTGGCTTAGACATGTCGGAGACCGGCGCAGGCCACCACTTGGTGAAGGGACGGGGCCATCTGAGTCCAGACCTGGTGCCTCTTCTAAGAGACCAGGCCGCCTTTTGTCCTCCCATGGGAAAATGACAAAATATATACAAAGCGGAGTCTGTGTCCCCTGCTCCCAAGGAGTTACAGCCTGAGGAGGAAACATGACATAAAGATTGAGTCAGTCTTCAAGTATGTGCTTTTGGTTTTACATTCTGTAAAAGCTTGGGAGCTCATGAGTGAAGTAAGTATAAAGGTGTAGCTGAATTTCGAACCTTAATTCAAGGAAACACTGAAAAACCCACTCTCATCAACAGAAACTGAGACAGTTGGTTGAAGCCAGAGGTAGAGACCAGAGAACACTTGCACTGTTTTAAACACTCAGAAAGCTGAATGTTTTGAGACATTCTAACACGTACTCATTGATTAAACAATCGCTGCAGCATTGTGATGTGCTATTCTTATTCGAGACAGACTTAATCCTCATAGCAACCTGGATGACGAAGCTAAAACTCGCGAGGATAATAACTTTCATCATTGGACCTCATGCTCATATCAGACTTACTTAACGTTATTTGACATTAACAAAGATCCTACTGTGTGCCAAGGCTTGGGATACAAGTGAATAAAAACAGAGTCCTTGGCCTTGTTGACCTTCAAATGGAGCAAACAGACTTCAGCCAAACTTTCATATAAAACACATAGAAGTGCAATTGTGTTCTAGTGCATAAAGCAAAATACATAGTGGGTGTTAATTAGGCAAATAAAAGAAAGAAACAGATATTGGGAACAGATCTTGCCATTTGCCTATAAAAAAAAAAAAGAATCAGAAGAAACCATAAGAAGGCCTATGAAGTTAGCGCACAGAGAAAGAGGGTGAACGTGTCAGGATGGACCTGGGGCTAGAGACGTGGCCGGTGTTGGACGCTGGTGGTGGGAGAAACTATTGGGAGAGCCATCAGATTTGCATAATGAAGGAATTGCTCTTGCAACCTGGTAAAACATTTTAAAAGAAGGCCAGAATAGATTGTATTAGTGACTATCAAATATTTTTGTAGATCATTCCTACACACCATGAGAAGACTTACCTTTCTAATGGCGCTGCATTTTCTTATTTTATCTTTTGTTTTATTTGGGTGATTCTACTCCATTTCACAGCTGATGAGGCATCTGTAATTTTAATAAACACTGATGGAGCAGCGCAGTGCTTGCCTGGCAAGCGCAAGGTCTTGAGTCCCATTCCCGCTATCAAACAAAACAAAACAAAACAAAATCTACTGCTGGAGGTTTAATAGGTACTAGTCCATTTCAAGAAGCACAGTGAGAGGGTAAATAGAGATGGATACTGACAGAATAGAAAATAGGATTCGTTGATAGGATAGGGAAAAGAGAATGAAATCTACCGAGGATGGGTAACTTTTCTGGCCTGGTGGATGGCGGCTTCATAAATGGAGAAATGACGCTTGGAGGAGGTCATGCTAGGTGGGGGAGATCACAGGTTTAACGTGGGACATTTTGGGTCTTCAGTGCCGTGGAGTCATCAGAGACACAGGAAATGTCAACAGGAAGGGGATGGACCAGAAATGCACATTTCTGTGCTATTTGAGAGCCACTGAGGGATAGTCATGCATGAGACTGTCCGGAACCAAAAAGCACTGAGTGAGAAGAGGGGAAGACCTAGGATCACGTTGTGAGAAACTCTGTCAACTAAGAAACATGAAATTGTGAATGGAATGGGAAGGAGAGTTTGGTAGCAAAAACAGTTGTGTTTTGTGTTACTTAAAGCCAAGAGTAAAACATTTCAACAAGGAGGCAGAAGTCCACAGTGCCAAACGCTATTTTCACGGCCAAGGGGGCTGAGGCGGGGAACCTGAGGAAGCGGGCTGCGGCGTGGACGGGCACTGTAGTCACAGCTCCAGAGAGCCGTCCTGCGGCTTCACGGGGTGCAGGCCAGACCGCAGCAGCTGGGAGATGTGGCGAGAGACAGGGGGGACGTCAGCCTCTTGTTGGGCCATCCTGCTACCTTGGTGAGAGGGCAGAAAATCACATGTGTGGCTCAGGAGAGGCAGTCTCGCACAGCCACTTTTCAGCCTCTGGAGAGCTCCGAGTTTTCTGTGGGGTCCTGGGGTCCTCTGCTGCTGCTTCCCTGTGGGAGGCTTAGTGTCTAGGGCCACCGTCAGGTGCGGTGAGCTGATTCCCCAACCCCAAACACGAGTCCCTGGCTCTGTCAGTGTGAATACACTGTGGAGGTTGGATGTGCAAAATGAGCAGGATTTCAGAAGTTGGAATATGTACTTGTGTCCATCAATAGCACTAGGTCCTGAAAGCAGCACTTTGACGGCCACCCACGTGCCATCCCTGGGTTAGAGAAACGAATGCGCTAAGAGGCAAGGAGCTTGTCGTATGTGATAAGTGTTAGATTTGAGATTTCAGCTTTTCTCTGAGTTGTCTCGTCTGCCGCTCAGGTGAGGAGATGTTGGTGCAGAAGCCCCGCTCTCCCCTTAGTCCTCTGTAGATCTGTAGGAAGGGGCTTAGCTTCCACAGACCGTTCCCAGGATTAGACTTCTTGCTAGGTATCTGTGTCCCCCACTGGCCATTCCTTACCCCTGCAGAGTACGCACGTGGGTACTACGGTGCACCACAGTGTGGCCTCTTGCACCATGAAGAGTGGATGTTAGGTTTCTCCGAGCTGTGCAAACAGCATGAGGCTAATGGGTAGCAAATAGAATAAGGACATCTGTCACGGGCTGTATTTTGGATAAATGTTGGCATCTCTGGAAACTTATATTCTCTTATTTCCCTCTTGTAGACTCAAGATCTGATCTTCAGAATTATTAGATGTTTTGTGCCAACAACCCTTTCTCAAATAAAGACTATATTCAGAATGCCAAATAAGCGTCAGATGTTTTACATACATTTTACCTAACTCTCAAAGCAGTCATATGAAATAAGATCTTTTGGTCTTTATTTTATAAATGAAGAAGCTGAGTCTGTGGTGCATTAGAAACAGCTGGAAGTTACTTGTGATCATTTCATCAAGGAGTGGGACATCTTATCTTTTCTCTTGAATCTGAATCTGCCTTACGACTGATCTTGATCAACACACGGTAGAAGGGACCCGGATGTGCTGGGTCTAATATTTAACAGGCCTGGTAGCTTTTGCTTTTGCTTCAGCTGCCATTTACGAAGCTCAGTATGCTGGCGTGGTTATGTTCCGAGGAAGCCCAGGCTAGCTGTGCAGAGAGACTACCTAGGGAAAGGAGAGGGAGAGAAAGAGACAGAGAAGATAGATAGGCAGACACACCGGGCCAACACTAGGTTTTCTAGCCATATTAGGCCAGAAGTCTTCTTTCAGTCCCATTAGATGCTGTTTGGAAAGGAGCGACCTAACCAAAAGAACACCAAATCAAGCCAAGCCAAGCCAGCCAAGTCAAACTTTACACCACACCACACCACGCAGAAATATCTATCAGTCAAAATGTAGTTCCAACATGGCCCTACTTGGGTCACGTAGTCATTTTCAGGCCTTCCTGGGCCTTGTGAGGAGAGGCAATGTGTCTTTGTTGTGCACTGCCTTAATTCTCCACCTCCAAATCTGACCCCGGGAAGATGGCTGTTTCTTCAACCACCAGCTTTTGAAGGTGATCTGCTGTACAGCAGTAAATTCTAATAGCGTCTCAATAAGCAACTTTGCCTGGTGACAGAGGGTGTAGCAGAGTCTGGCTACAGAGCTGCTGCTTTCTGCTACTGTGTGTGTTTTCTTCTTCTGGGACTTGTAGATTTGTGTTTAATTTTTCACTAGGTGTTCAGCTAAATTTGTCTTGGTTTAAATCCTGTACACATAAGAAAGGGAAAAAAATTTTGTGCTCCTTTACCAAAACACAAAAGGTTCAATAACAAGGAAGCATGCTCTGTGTCAGGCTGTTAATTCATTTCCCTGGACCTTCAGATGTCACTGGTGGGAATGAGAGTATGATTCCGAGCACCCTAGCCAGACCTTCTCTGCTTACTTCCACTTTTCAGGTGTTACAGAGTGACCAGCTTTTACTTATTTCTTGATTTTTCTTTGAGTTTTAAAATGAAGCACAATGAAACAAATTCTGCCACAGCAGAAGTGCAAATAAGATTTGTGCAAAAAGTGTATTATCCTCTAGCACAGACGTCTATGGGATGAGAGCCTCGGAAGTCATTTTGTGCAAACTTTGAGAAGTGTCAGAATTCAGCTTGTAGGATGATTAGAAGATGTTTCTGTAGAGAGGCGCACTGCTATCGTGGGAGGAGTGCTGTGTATTTCACCACTCTGTGTTGCGGACTTGGCTCTGTGATTGGGTAATGGAATCGGTAGGGAGTGACGGTGTGTGGGCTGTGACCCGAGGCTTTAAGATCCTTTGCCTGCACCCACAGGAACTTCCAGAAGCCTCTGACTTCTTCTACTGATAAAGCCTTCTGCTCCCGAGCCAGGAACTCAGAAGGTACTTGCAGAACAGAGCAGCCCCAGTCGACCTGCGGCCCGGTGCTGTCAATGAGTGCTAGGGTGGTTACTCAGCATTATTGGCACAGTTCAGTAAGCGTGTTTCAAATTTGCAGCCCCCACCCCAGCCTGGGCTTACCAATTGAGGAGGCTTTTAGAGCTGGATAAAACTATAGGAAAACCATTATGATCAGGCTCTTGGAGTGTGAGGTTGTGAGCTGAGAGGATGGCTGGTAGCCAAGCAGAGGACTGTATGTAAAGTTACAGAACGACTACAGCTAGACAAGTGGGTGACTGGGCATGGTCACCAGGGGACTGGTGCAGCCCTGGCATGGCTGGAAGCTTCCATTCACTCTTCAAGTCAACTATGGGGCCTGAATGAAGCTGTGCAGTGGAGGAAGAACCTAGACGAGGACCTGGTGCAAGGCCAGGAGTTACCCTGCCAAGGGAAGCGGAAGGCGTCCTGTTCTCCAGGTCTGTGTGCAGGAAGGGGGTGAGTTTCCTTCCGAGGTACCTGGACTTACCTGCTGGTGGGGGTCTGTGTGGCTCTGCAAGCTGGAGCCCACAGAATGAGGTGTTTTCGGTGACGCTAACGCTTTCCCTGGATCACAGGAGATCTCCAGGAGAAGGGTTAGTCGGGATAGACAGTCAACTGCAACTTTAAATCAACTGTGCCTTTTTTCTTGAGATCATATGTTCTGGAAGGATGTGGAGATATCAGCCTCATAGAAAGCACATCAAAATTCAGTGATAGGCCAGAAATGTGTCTTCACAGCCTCAGGGTGCTGCTGGAATCCTTGCTTTAGTTGAGCATCAATGATAGAATGCCAAGCACGTACTGTAGTACTTTTTTGTGAAGTTGAAGTAAAATGTGAAGAAATAAATTCAACCGATATTTACTGAATGGGGTAGATGTTCTAAGTGGCTCACTTCATTTGCTCCTCTGGCAATGCCCTAAGATGTGAGGATATTATAGCCACTTTATAGCTGAAGAGATTGATGTGCCCAGAATTAACCAGTCTACTTCCGGTCGGCCACACGGCTTATTGGCAGAACTATCCTATCGACCCAGGTTTTTTGAATCTCAAACCAGTCCTTTTCCCAGATTATTTCTGAAACTTCCACAAAACTTAATTTTTGGCTTTTGCAACAGAATTTGGTGGAAAAATTGAAGTTGGCTTTGTTAGGAACAAATCGGAAAAACACAAGGTAAGGTTGCTCGGGTTGATGCTAGGAGCACGAGTGAAGCATCTCTGAAGTCCCGGTCAGGGGTAAAGGGAGGTCCCAGACACCCGCTCTGGACCCGGCCCCTGCACCAGAAGGTCATTCACAGCAGGCAGGGGCTGGGTCTGCTGCGGCCTAGAAGCCTTTCTGCACCACTCGGTTCCTGCTACTGAGAGGACTCCCGATTCTGGCCTCCGGGTGAGTTCTGTCGATCCTAAGAACCTGGACTATGGTACACACTGACCTACCCCGGGTGTGTGAATCAGTTTCCTGTTGGCACCTTTGTTATCATCTTAGCAGAGAAGAAAGGAGAGGACTGGGAAACGGAAGACCTGGCTGTTCCTATCCGCTCTGTGATCGCGGGCATTTGCTTAGCATTTTCAACTCTGCCTTTCTGTAACATGAAGGGGTTGAGGATACCAGTGGCTTTTTCCTTCGTTTTTAGCAGAAAAATAATTTAAAAAATAATACCTGGCATGGAATTCTAGAATGTAATCCTAAAATGAAACTCTTCTTGATTAAGCAAGGATCAGATTAGTGGTCTGCTATGGCCTGAATGTTTGAGCCTCAGCAAAATTCATCCGTTGAAATTTAATCCCCGAAGCGATAGTGTGGGCGGGTGAGTAGCTTATTTATGGCTGGGGCGAGTGTGAGGGAGGCCTTGTAGAGCTGCCTCGCTGCTTCCACTGGGTGAAGACGTGAGGAAGGGGTACCTCTCACGAGGCAGGATGCGCCCCTTACCAGGCAGCATCTGGTGATGCCTTGTTCTTGGGCTTCCCAACCTGCAGAATTTTGTCGTTTATAAGCCACCTGGTCTGTGGCATGAATTTTGCTGAGGCTCAAACATTCAGGCCATAGCAGACCACTAATCTGATCCTTGCTTAATCAAGAAGAGTTTCTGAATGGACCAAGTCAGATCCAAATGCACGTCCCTTCTGGAAGGCTCTGAACCTTATGTGGAAAGCCAGAACTTTGCAGGTTCAGAAGTTCTACGCTCAGTGATCACCAGGACATTTTCAAGAATTACTAACTAGTACAGGATTACAGAACGTGGTAGTAGAAATTGTATTTTAACCAGTGTGCGCGTCTTAGATATTCACCAGTTTTCCAGCTTTGCATCATCCTTCACTGTGTATTTGCAGTGTTTTTCAGTACTGAGAATTGAACCCGGGGCCTTCGCACTAAGCTGTACCTAGTCTAGCCCTTTTTAAATTTTTTATTTAGAGAGAGAGTTTCAGTAAATCTCTAAGCTGTCCAGGCTGTGCTTGGATTTGTGGCCCTGCTGCCTCCCAGAGAACTGGGGTTACAGGCGTGCGCTGCCACACATCTGGTGTGCGATTTCTTTTACACTCCAGTGAACTGGTCCAAGCCTTTCCCCCAAGTTTCTCCCCTACCGTCTCCACCCACGTCTGAGGATTTTGGGAGTGTCCATGCCCCTGAAGGTATGTTCTGCTTCCGCTGAACACACATCTCTCCCTGAGTTGTCTCTTCCTTCTGCCCACAGGGACTTGACACCGCCAGCAGCCACCTTACCTTTGGCATATGTGGCTGTGTGGACAGCTGCTCCCCGAGCGCACGGAGCGTGGAGGTCAGATCACCTCGCAGGGCGCAGCCACTTTAAATGAATCCTAGGCATTGCCGACCTAGATGGGTCCCCAGCCAGCACCGCACAGGAACTTTCTTTACGGACAGTCTGTTTGGAAAGGTGTTCCTCCGGCTGCTGGGGTCCACTCTCCACGCTTCTCCTTGAGCGCCTGCTAATCTCAGCCCTCTGTGCGTATCCAGGTTGTACTTATATTTTTAAATATAAAAAAATCATTTATTCCTCTTTTTTTCTGCTCTCTTTTACTAGACTACCACAATTGTTCTACCTAAATGGCTCACATCAAGGTATTTTGCTTAACAAAAGATAATTCTGTTCCTCAGAGCAATTCTGCCAAGATCTTTTAAAATGACAGTCTTTGCTCCTTCCAAGGCCTACAGAATTCCACCAGGTATTTGCGTTAGAGGTAGAAAGCTGACACACGTAAAATCTCCACACCATTGCCCTGGGTTGATAACAAAATTAGTGTTGAAACTCAGTCTGGAAACCTGGACTTTTAAAGACCTGGACTGAAGTTGAAATCCCATGACCTTGGCTTTGCCAGTTAATCATAGTTCTCCACTGGACGCATGAAGAGACTCCTGGAGAGGCAGTTGCATCATGGCAGTGCTATACCCACTGGTGGCATAAGCCACAAGAGTTCATGGTGGGTGTGCGGTTTGGAAGGAGAGGGTGCGCGTCACTGGAGGTGTGGCTGGGAAGGTCAGTCTCCTCCCTACCCATCTCACCCCTTGTCCTGATTCTCTGCTGCGTGATGCTTCTGCCTAGAGCCGGCCTCCCACAGACTAAAATCTCTGGAAACGCAAGTGACGACAAACGTCCCCTCCTAAACATTACGTGCATCAGGTATTTTGCTCCAGCAGGGGAAAGGTGACCAGTGCACCTGGCCAGCTTCGTGATTTCTCCATTGTGCTGTAGAATTGTCAGGCATTTTGTTCCTAGCTCTAATGTTCACTCAGAAAGCAAAGATATTTTTATATCCAAGGTGGGTAACTTGGGGATATTTGCAGATGTTCTGTAATTTTAAACTGTTTATTATTTTTACATAAAAGGAGAAAAAGTAGTACCAAGAACACCCGTATTCCTGTCACCTGTTAAAGTAATTGCAACACATGGCAAATCCTGTTTCGTGTAACTCCTTGCTGCTACCTGTATGCATAGAACATTTGACAAAAACCCAAGATACTGAATTATTTTATTCATAATATTTTAGTATGTGTCTCCACAAAGTAGGGTGTTTTTTTTAAACAATGTAATCACACTTAAAAGATGAGTAAGAATTCCTTAATATCATCAAATATCTACTTAGTAGTCAAATTTCCCAAGTTGTCTAAAAATCTTTTTAAGCAATTATTCAAATCAAGATTCCAATAAGATTTGTACATTGTGATTGGTTGATATTTCTCTTTATTCTTTTGTAATTTATACGCTTCACCCCTTCCTTCTAATTCTTTTCCTTTATAATTTATTCATTAAAAAAGCTGGATAATTTGTTCTGTAGTGTTTCATGTTCTTGAGTTTGGATGTATCTACTGGAAACAAAGTGAGAATTACACGTCACTCCTTAGCAATAGGCACCTGCTTCCAGTGGGAACTGTGTGTCTGTTTCCCCTCTTTTGGTGACATTGGGAGCCAGTAATGATCATTTCCTGCTTTTTTTTTTTTTTTTTTTTTTTTTTTTTTTTTTTTTTTTTTTTTTTTTTTTTTGGTACTGGGGATTGAACTCACAACCTTGCACATGTCAGGGAGGCGCTCATGCCACTGAGCTAAATCCCCGGCCTGCTTTCATTTTTTATTAAGATTTACAAAACAATGATAATGTAACTCAATAATTTCTTTCTGCTTTGGCAATGTGAATATTTCTATAAAGGAATACTTTCCTATATCAACTATTTGGGTCTTCTCAAGTACAACTGATACTGGAAAGGCAAGATAAAGGCTTAGTGCCTCTTTTTTTTTATGAGCATACAGTGTTTCTTTTTTGTTGATGTTCAATCAAATGGTATTGCCTAACCAAAAAAAAATCTTTTTTTCTGAATTACTAGAGACAAACTCATTTTATTGTAGCAGATATTTAGAAACAAAGTGCTGGCCTCGTTAGAGAAAACTGGGCAATAAAAAAAATCAGAATTCACATCATCTATGAGAAAATTATTGTTAGTTGCAGCTCTGAATCCCAGCCAGAAATAACTCAAACCTATAGGCCTTACAAAAGTTCTTAGAACTAGGAATCTGGGAAAGTTGAACTCCTTTTAATTCTATTCCAACTGTTTCACTTATAGGGCCATTAATGGCAGTGCATCAAGTGAGGGCCCAAAGAAATACTTAAAAACTCAGTTCTCTGGAACTCAGCATGTGATTCCGAGTCATAACTTGTCCTACTACTCAGTCCAGTCTTGGAGTCAATCTGTTTATCTGTCTGTCTGTCTGTCTCTCTCTCTCTGCTGTATTTCCTCCAGGATGTCTAGAGCAAGCCATATGCAAGACCCCTTTGCTACAGTCTGACTGTGACACTATTCTCATCTTTTTTCTTCTCGCCCACCATGGTTTGGATCTTAAGCATCCTCCAAGGCTGATGCGCTGCTGTCTTGGTCCCCAGCCTGTGGCCGCACTGGGAGATAGGAAGGGAGCTCCCTGGATGCGCGTTAAGCACCCATCCCTCCTCTCTGTGCTTCCTGACTGCAGTGAGGTGAGGGATTTGACCTAGCATGTGACCCTGGCTGTGATGATCTGCCTTGCAACAGGCCCAAAAGAGTGGAGCCCGCTGACCCTGGAATGAAGCTGCTGTCGCACAGCGATGGGAAGCAGACTGGTTGGCGGCTCCCAGGCAGAAATGCTGTGGCAGAGTCGCCTGGCAGAGGACACTGCTCAGCCCGTGGCAGCAGGGTGCGGAAGAGTGCGAACCGCCGAAGAGAGAGACAGACACTCCAGAGGCCTCCCCGGTGGGCTGCTCCTCCGTTCAGGCCTCACGGCTCACTACCACATTTAGCAGCCCTGAGCCAGGTGTCTTCTGTTTTTAAACAGTGGCCGACTAGAGTGCTATAACCAATTCTTCACCTGATTATGTGTATGCTTGTGTGTGTCCATATGAAGTTTTAAGATATGTTCATCTGAAGTTTTAAGATATTTAAGCCCCTCCTCCTCCCCCTCAAAAAGAAGAAGCAGTGAACTTGCAGGTCCAAGAGTCTCAGAAATAAAGGAAGACTGGAGGGGCATTGGGACCCCTGCAGCATTTACACAAGAGGCGTTCGCAGATTCGCAAGTAGCACTGCACAAGCTGAGAGCCTGAGAAGAGATTTTGGCATTCCAGAAGGCTAAAATGGAACAACTGGAAAATTAAGGACCTTTCAAGGAGAACAGGTCTTAGTTTTCAGCCCAGGTATTCATTCAGGCTCCTGAAGGTCCAACTCTTAAAAATAAATGACTGAAAATAGACCAGCTGCCACAGGGTCTGCCTTTCAGCCCTGACCCTCTCCATCCACGATGCATCGAGAGAATCTGCCTCATGCCCTGACGGAAGCTCAGGAGGCATTTATGACTCTTACTGCTGTCAGAGGCTTATATCCAGAGCACATTAAAAACACCTGCAAACAAATAGGAAAAAATACAGACAACCCAGTAGAAAAATAATAAGATGCTTGACAAATACATCACAAAAAGATCGTCAGGTAGCCAAGGAACATATGAGAAGGTCCACAGTTTACAATTAATCATATAAATGCAAGTTAAAATCACAATTATATGGTCTCTGTACCTGATAGAATATACAAAACTTATAAACTTGAAAATTACAAGTGTTGGTAAGATTGTGGAGCACCTACTGGAACTTTCTTACTGCACGGGTAGGGGTTCAGATCGATGCCATTGTGTTAGAACCCCATTTGGCAGCACCTGCGCAGTCCGCGTGCCTGCAGCCCCTGACTTTCTCAGGGGCGTGCCCAACGGGAGCATTCATGTGGTTTTCTAAAAACCATGTACAACCATGTTCTGAATGACATTGTAGTCGCCCTAAACTAGAAACAACCCAGGTATCCACCAACAGAAGGATAAATCGTAGTGTACAAACGAGTATTATAAAACAAAAAACAAGACCCTGGTTACACACAGCACAAATGAGTTAGACAAACGTTATATTGCCTGAAAGAAACCAGACACAAAAGTACGTCCTGTTTCATTTATGTAAAGTTTAAAAACAGGGTAAACCGATGGGTGGTGTCGGAGCTCACAGTGCAGGAGGAGAGTGGAGCTGAGACTCGGAGGAGGCACATGAGAGACCTCTGTGAACTGGTCATGGTTTATTTCATCCCCAGGGTGGCATTCATAGAGGTGTGTCCACCTTGTGACACAGGTAGCCACTTACAATGCTATCCTTCAGTAAAAAGTTCATTTAAATGAACATTATGATTTTCCCATTGGACTCTGCTCTATTTTCAAAAATTTTTTTTGGATTTGCATATTACCCTATTAACCCCAACAAGCTCCAGAAGGCCTTGGTAGCTATCAGAGATACGAAGTGGGAAAAGCTGTGGAAAGTTAAGCACCAATTGGAGAAAAAAAATCACGATTATGGGGAAATAGAATAGAAATGGCAATTTATCTGAGTTCCTACAGACATGTCCTTTTATGTAACATTGGGTCAAAAATACTGTTGTACTTTTTTCTTTTGTAACATAAAAATACAAGGAAACTTGGGGGAGGAGGAGGGAAGCGCAAGGAGTAAGGGGAGAGAGATGGAAATGCTGTATGTACGCATGAATCCGCCAAAATTAAATCTACTGGACTGCCGAACTAATGTTCACTAATAAAAACAAAAGCAATGCAAATGCATACTGCCTGAAATACGGGTGCCCATAAGAAAAACAAGGGAAAACTCACCACTTCTAACTAATAATTTTGCATTATAAAACAATCATAAACATGATGATAAGTGACCTTTTATTTAACACTGTGTTAAAATACACTTACAGAACTTGAATTCTGCTTACAGGTTTTTCTGCGCTGCCTTTTGCTGTGTCCGGTCACGTGTGCACTTCATGCATTCTGCTTACCCAAGCTGTCTCAGCTGGGAGCAGAGATAATCAGTGGTGAGGAGCGCTGCGTCAGACTGGTTACGGTGCACCCACAGAGAATAGAATGAGGCGCTGTCTGTCAGAAGACAGGTTCCCCTTAGAAAAACGTATTTTCTTTCATTGTTCAAGTCTCATAGCTGAATGCTTTGGAGGCCAGTAATTAGGCAGTTAGGAAATTTTCTGAATTCCCCAGAAAATAGCTTCATGTTTTTATAGTTCTGCATTGTAGGTGACGAAGCGAGTAAGGCAGAGCTGGGCGGCGCGCCGGAGAAGTGGGCCCCTTCGTTTCCTTGCTGACCCGGCGAGCCCATGGTGCCTGCGCAGAGCAGAATATCCTCTGGCATTTCGTCTGCTTTGCAGTCCTCCTTCTTGCGGGGTCAGGTTTACTTGGAAGGTGCTTGCCGCCAACATTGCCTGCCAAGCCCTGAAGTTTCCAGGCCCCGGGGGAAGCTAATCGCCTGGTGACATTTAGGGACCAGCTCCACTCAGACCTTCTTGTCACCTTCCTCTCACCATCTTCTTGTCTGGGACACAGGGTAACTTGAGATGTTGCACCTGGCGTCTTTCCTGGCCACGCATGCCCAGCAGTATCTGTGAATTCAGCGCAGAGGGGCGGGGTGGGCTACAGAAGCACCGCCCAACCCATGGGACGCCCCTGGGGGACGCATCTCTTCAGGGTTCCTGGACCAGGAGGCGTAGGCTCTTAAGCACTGCGGTACAACTGCAAATCATAAATTTGCTATTTTAACAGTCTTACAGTGTGTAACTCAGTTAAGTACATTTGCAGTGCAGTGCATCTATCACAGCCATCTCATTTCAGAACTTTCCCATTTTTCTAGAGGAATTCTCTCTTCATTAGCACCCCATTCCTGTGCGCTCTTGGCCTTCTCCCCACCCCATCAGCCAGAGTGTTTTGTGTCCCAGGGAATTTGAGTATAAGGGATAGCTCATAAAGGTGGAATCACACACTATGTGACCTCCTGCGTCACGTGGCTTCTCTCACTCACCACAGTGGCTTTGGGTCCATCCACACTGTACCATGTATCAGTACTTGCTTCACACATTTTAAGGGCTGCGTACTTCTCCACTGTGCAGATATGCCACAAGTGTTCTTTCCATTCTCCAGAGGTAGGGAATTTCTGTCATTCTCATCTTTTAACCACTGTGTGTAGTCCTGCTACAAGTATCGTTTGAGTGCAGTTCTCAATTCTTTTGGCTCTATATCTAGGAATGGAATTGTGGATCATCTGACAATTCTTGTTTAACTTTTTTGAGGAACCTCTGTTTTACACAGTCAGAAAAAAGCTTTCGAGGCTGGAAATTGTCAGTGCTAGAGTTTACCTGAGGATAAGTGAGGGGTTCTGTATGGGGTTGTCCAGTTGTTCAGGAGGACCCCTGGACTCCCAGAGCGCTCCCTGAGGCCAAACTTTCCGGTCTAGGCTTTTGTTTCCAACCTAACATCTCTCCATCGAGTTTATCTATTCCTGGTCCTGTTCTTTCATGACACAAAACTGATAAATGCATTTCATTGTGTTTGAATGCTTAGTTGGGCTACGAGGGTTACTGCATTGAATCTGCAGCTAGAACAAACACGAGAGGGGCCTAGGATGATTCTCAAGACGCATTTGTGTCTGGCTTCCCTACCAAGCCACATGCTTTGGAGTGAGAGGCTGACTGTGTGCATTTTGATGATTCGCTGTATACTTCAATGGGCAATGCGTTGTCCTCACAATTCACCGTTCAATAGGATTGCTCAGGGAACAGTGCTTCACTGTAGAAGTAAGGACTGCTGGTGCTCTATCAGACACTCAGGCAGGTGGGCGGGAAAGATGCTGACATTTTGGAGTGAGAAGAGGACTTGAGATACCTTGTTCACCCTCACTCGGAAGCTGGTGTCTGCAGGACTGATTCTAGGAGGCTGTCATTGACTGTGGTTGAGCATAAGCTACCTTCATTCAAGAACAGGGACAGAGGGGTTGATTGGAAACTGCTTTAATTTGCTCAGTACGAAACACACTGGAACCCAGAAAGAACAGTTACTGGAATACGCTTCCAGAAGAAAGGCTGGAGCTGCGGAGAAATGGGTTGCTTTGAGTATTTTGTGCATCCGAGGCTTCGATGTGCTGTGGCTGTTTTACGTGGGGAGCTGCTGATATGGCAGATAGGAACCAGAGTGCACCCAGTGACTGACAGAGTGTGGCTAAGAGTCAGAAAATGGGATGGAAACATAATCTCTTCCTTTGGAAGTCTATGATTATTTGGCATTGCTTAGATTCTGTATTTTTGTTAGATAAGTACATTCAATAACTTTTGTTTTAAACATTCATTTCCATATTTTAAAAATAATTTTAATTAATTAATTAATTAATTTAGTTTTTGTCTTTTTGAGTCAGGGTTCCACTCTGCAGTTCAGGCTGACTTTGAACTCACTTTGCAACACAGGCTGGCCTCAAACTCACAGTGATCCTCTTGCCTCAGGCTCCTGAGTGCTGGGATTGCAGGAATACGCCACCACACCTGGCTCCATTTATTCTAATATTTTCTAGTGATTTTTTCCTATCTTAAAATTGATTATTCTTTAACCGTCCTGCACACTCCACCACTTGCTGGTAGCATCTGTCATGAGTTTATTCCCAAGGAGGAAATTAAGAATATGATAAGTGGTAGCCTCAGTTCTGTCCCCTCTGTGTTTCTATCTCCAAATCTATGCAGTGGAAACATATATTCCATCTGCTATGTAGTATTTCATCTACGATGGGAAGTTTAAAGATGACTTAGCTAATATTTGGTGAAGCTCTTGGGAAATTATATATATTTTCTTGTTGTGATATAAGCAAAGAGAGAAGAGATCTCAATATTTTCTAATTTGAGCACATGTCAGAAATACTACTAAATATCAGTGAGTTGTTCACTTGATATCTGAAAAAGCAGGTGTGTTACGCTGACAGCGCTGCCAGATTCACACATGGGCTAAGATATGAGCAGTGGTGCTAATTACACTGGGCAGCACTGGTACCCAATTAATGTGAGAGAAAATCCCACTAAATTTCACATCAACCATGCTAAAAATAATGCAATCCCACTGGTGAGGGATATGTTGATTTTATCTGCTCATTTAACCATTATAAGAATGTAATATGTTATGTTCTCCGACTTTACCTGTTAGTGAAGTTAGGAGAAAGTAAAAGCAAAATTGAAGAATATTGAAAAATTTGTTCTGTAATAAGTATTCTCAAAATATAAATTCAGTTGTTTTATAACCTGCAAAGGAGGGGCTATCTAGTAACATCACATAGTAAATAAAGTAGTTTGGTGCAACATACAAATAGGTAACTAAATCAGTCTTTTTAATTGTCTATCTTAATTTAGAAGTTTACTGCTTGAGAAACGAGTAGGCTAACCTCTCAGCACATGAAACAAATGAGCGCTCTCTTTGCCCCAGTAATTTAAGCAAACAGTCAACATACATTCACCCATAAAAGCAAGGTTTAAGTCAGAGGCCAAAATGCGTGTTCTAGAACTGTTTCTTGAATAAGGACTACTGTATGTAGGCCCATATCAATGAAAAAATTTCACTCATTCTCCTTTCAGCAAATTAGCTTATCTCATTTTAAGATAATGGTACTTATATTTGTCCAACTATAACTAAGTACAAGCTTGTTATGCTTATAGATCATAAACCATCATAAAATCAAAACAGATTTACAAATTAAATATCAAAAATTGCTGGACCAATAAAATCCAAATTCCACATTTATCTAAGAAAATTGAGTTGGTGATCTCAGTGTGACTCGAAGTCTTCAGTTTTCCTGTGTCTTTAATGGAACCACTAGAAAATAGTTGTTCATGTAGTCCTTCAGATTTTACCTGGCCTTCATTTGACATAAATACATCACTCCTATATAATCCTCTCATTAGCTGATGTTAATTAAAATAGCGCCACTTGGTGCCAATACGATAGAAAGAATGAAAGCAAGTATCTTAAAATAGAGTGAAGTACTTATTGAAAGTGGTTTTCCATGTGGCCCAAAGTACAAGTTCATAAACTTTTTTGATTAGCATAAAAGAGAACACGTAAGATAAAAAAGTTTCCATTCTCAGGAACCTGATAAGTCGCTTCCCAAAGCTTACTTTTCTCTCTATACTTAGTTTGGGCTTGTCCTTGGTTTTCTCAAAACCGAAGTTTAGATCCCCAACTCGACATCAGCAAGCGACCTTCCTGACCTTCGGGGACCTCGGGCTCCTCCAGTTTTGTAGTTCTCTGAAATTTGCAGCTAACATTTTAGACTGATGAATCCTTTTATGGTGAGCCGGGGAATCTGCAGGGATTTGGGGTTTTCTGATTCCTGGAGCCAGAAAGGGAGTAGAAGACGGGTTCAGTAAGAAACAACGCAAGGAAAATCTCTGCCATCTCGCACGACGACCTCCGCGGGTGGGGAGCCCCTCGTCACCTCCGCACGCACGAGCGCGTCGGTCCTCTCGGGGCCTGCTCCCGCGGCCTTTGTCTCACTGCCCGCCGACCTCTCCGAAACGCATTTAGGTGCAGATCTTCACTTTTTCTCTGGTCCCCGGAGAGGAGCGCCCCTTCCCCTGCTGTCAGAACCTTCGCGGTGTCACCTCGGCTTCCCTCCTGGTCCACCGCGACCCCGTCGGAGGGGTCCCCGCCTGCCCTCCGCGCTTTCCTGCCTGAGGCCCATCCTCCCCGCCCGCGACGCCGCACCCCCAATCTGTGCCTGCTGAAAGCCGACTCGGGGCTCGGCGTCCCTGTCCGATGCCTTCTTCTCCGGGGCGAAGGCGTCCCCTGGCCACCCCAGCGGAGGGAAGAGCCTTTCAGTCTCCAGGGTACTGGCTCCTTCTCACCAGCACCTCGATTGACTTCACTGTGCCTCACGCCACGGCCTCTGCGCCCACAGCTCACCGACGGCTCCGTGGACAGCGTCGGATTCCTGAGGGGAGCCCTGGTCACATTCACTGTTCTGTTTTCCTCAGTAGCCAGCCCATTGCTTCTATCACAGAAGAAATTAAAAAAAAAATTTTTTTTTTTTTGCATAAATGAGAAACTGAAAATAACAATTCTAGGAGCAGTGTGAGTAAATAGTTGAACACAGCTCCAAGTAATGGATGGTATTTTACCTTCAAAAATAGCAATTCAACTTGTAAAGTCTGATAAATTTTTCCAGATTTCAGGCTAGATAGTTATTTTCATGCATGATCAATAGCAAATTCAACAATTTTTTCAAAGGTAAAAAATGATCATTATAAAGTCTAGGCAGCCAACTGCCACTCACGAAAAGGAGAAGCGACGTTTTGCGAGCACGCAGGAGTCCTGACGGGGAACAGAGCCGGGCCCACGCCTCCGGCCCCAGGACGTGTTGTTAACCGTGTAGAAACCGTGTTTACCGAAATGGCTGAGGTGGGGACCTGGGGGCTGCCGCGCTTTCTGGCAGTCGTTTCTGCTGCCAGCTTGAAAGCATGAATAACTAATTCACATCAGTTCCTTGACTTCACCGACTTAGTCTTGACTTATTTATTTTCTCTTGGTGTAGCATATATTCACGAGAGAACGAAAATACATAGAGGCACATTCTTTTACTAAGCTGCGACACGCAACTAAACTCAAACTTATCATTCGGGGAAATGTTTTGGGTTTTAAATAAATAATTTTCTTTGACTGGCCCCGGGAGTATAAACACCCTGATGAATGGGCCCGTTTTGTGCCCTGGTGCTGTTTGTTTTCTGTCGCGTCTAAATGCACTGCTTTCTCCTTATTGCATCACCGCGGAGGCCGGCGTCGCGGTAATAAACACATCCGAGGGAGGCTGGGCTCACCCGGCCCCCTGGGGCCTGAGGGGTGCAGGGGAAGCGGCCCGGGGGGCTGCTGGGTGACTGGCCGTGGGGGCAGGGAATCTGCAGGGCTCCCGGGGAACCCGACTGCTCCCCGCAGCTCCCGCAGCTCCAGAGAGGGACGCGTTTTTATTTATGTATCTATTTGTTGCACAGAAAGCAGAAGAAAATTAGAACATCCTTCTCCTGAAAGTCAGACTTGGAGCTCGCGGGACGGAACAGTGACGCAGTCTCCGGAGAGGGGCAGCTTTCTGCCCAGGGCCGACTGAGCCCGGGTGGGCGTCCGGGCGGTCGGGAAGGGGAAGACGGTCACTCCGGGCTCCGGGAGGTACACGCGGGGTCAGCCCTCCTCGCCGCTGCGTGCGCAGCCGTGCGTGTGGCCCGCGGCTGTGGCGGTGAAGGACCCCGGCCGCAGACGCTGCGCCGCCCTCCTGCTGGCTGCCGCCCTGGGTGCCTTCGAGGTCTTCGCGTGGCTCACGACTCGCTTCCGGAGCGCTTGCCCTGGTCATGGAAAGCCGTGTGCGTTGTGCTGGCTGAGAGCTAAGGTCCCAGTGACACGCATTTCCCCAGCGCAGAAAACAAACACGATAGCCTCGTGACCTGGGCGAGAGCCAGTGCGGTCCGGATGGCTCGCACCGTCTGCCCGGGGCTGCAAAGCTGAGTCAGGGCGGCTCCGGACGCGATGCAGCGCATCCACGCAGGAGAAGCCGGCCGGGCGGCGGGTGGACGCGCTCTGAGGGCCGCCGGGCAGCACAGCTGGATGGCGGTCTGCGCCCTTCCCTCTGCAGGTGAGGGCTGAGGCCGGCCCAGCCTGCAAGGGAGGCTCGCTTCCCAGGGCCTGGGCCCAGCGGGAGCCTGTGCAGCTGTAATCCTCGGAGCAGCGATTCGGGGTGAGTCGTTTCGTGTGTGCATTTAAGGCCCACGAGTCCTCTGCTGAGGCCGGCAAACGTCTCCAAAACCGTGCGCTAGAATGAAAATGAGAAATGTATCGCTACAGCTGTATCCACACTCTGATTTCCAGGTCAGATGCAGGCACCACCGTCCTGATGTCCGGCGCTCACCCGTTCATGTGTGCGACCGCAGAAAGCAGGAAATGAAAGTGTGAACAAGATTCGTGTACTTCCCTGCGGGAACCATTAATGTGGGGACGATGCTCAGAGCTGATCCCTCGCCCTCAAAATTGCTATGAATCTAAAAAATACTGTGGGAAATCTCTAAGTGATCCATCCTTTCTACCACACAAGTCTCCACATCACCCCCTGTGCAGGCAGCTTTCTACTTCCCTATTTCAAATTCTATTCTAGCATTTAAAAAGTAACCCAGTATTCTTTGCAATAACAATTCCAGCAATTGGTATGTAAATAAGACTTTAGTCCTGACCATCTATGGGTTAGTGATGAAATTAATTAAACATAACAATTTTAAAAAGCTGAATTTGATAAATTCAAACATTTCCCTGACAATATTTTGCTTTCTGCTCTCCTGAAAAGTATCATCAGTGCCAACTGCAAAGATAAAGATTAATATATTCCTGAAAACTTCAGTATATTACAATAGCTGCAGTGATTTTTGGTCTTTTAACAGATTTAAAAAAGAAGTCCTATTGACCAAGTCTGTTTTCTGAGACAAACACTGCCTGCTGCCACAACCGTCTTCCAGAAGTTTGCTGTTCTTTGATCACCTTATCTGGGGGTCATTTTTGGCTCTTTGATATTAAACCCCAGCCCATGTTGGTCTGTCTTTACTGTTGGCACCGGAGCCTGACTGGCAGAGTGAGCTCGTGAAGAGGATCGATTAGCCTTGATTATGACTCCAGAAGGTCTGTTCGTTGAGACAGAGTCCTGTGTAAACAGGGTCAGCTCCTCAGCCTTCCTGGACCTCAGAGCTCACTTTGCCTCTTACTGGAAGGATGTTCTTCAGAGGCCAGAGGGGTTGTCTTTGTGTAGAGACTTCTCACAGGGAACTGCTTGGAGTGGTAGTTCCTACTTGGAGAACGTTTTTCCTTGGGTTAGTGTGACGAAGAAAGAAGTATAGCACAAGGAAGGGAATCTATTTGTAGACCCCTCCTGTCTGTCTGTTAAATACCAAGTATTTACTGCTATGGGACAATGACTGGTGAACTTTGGCAATTACGCTGGCTGCCTCTTTCCTGCCACCGCTCAGTACTCCTTTTAGATGTACCTCTTACACCTCCTCATACACGTCAGGTGTCCCTGAGACACACACACATGCAAAGTGTAACCTGGAGCCAGTTACACTTCATGAGCTCACACAGGAAGCTTTCTGGTCTCCTGACTGTTCAGGACAGGGGTGACCACGGAGGTGCGTGATACCATTATGTGAGTAGGCTGCGAGGGATTCAACTCTAAAGAGCTGGTTTTCATACTTTTCCATTGAAATGATAAATATTCGTACACACACATTCATACATTTAATTTCTCTGTGCACGTTTGAAAAGTGTTTACCCACATAATATTTCATTTTGACCCTCACAATAATCCTATGAATCATGAAAGTAGATATTAGAATCCTCATTTTATTTATGAAGAAACTGAGTCTCTTTGTATTTTGGCTTTCTCATACAAAAGAAGCCATATTTAAAGAGCAAAATAAAAGATGGAATAGTAAGTCGGGAGATAGATCTTTTGCCAGTGGGCAGGGGGAAAGAGATGGAGGGAGATGGGAGGGAGGGGAGGGAAGCCGAGGAAAAAGGATGAGGATGTGTTCTGTTTGTGCATCAATTTCCCACAGTGAGTGCGATCACTGTGTACTGAAAACATGGACTAATCAAAATGAAAACCAGACAACAGAAGAAACTGAGTCTCAGGAGGCTCCTGAGTGTCTTACCTACAGTGATGACGGACCGGGTGGAAAACGCCCCGCTGATCTCTAGATGTACATATTTAGCTGCTTTGCCCAGGTATCTTCTTGAATGTGTCTTAATCTGCTTGTCCACAGTGAATTCTGTACTTCGTCCCGTAGCTTTCCCTCCGTGCTCACCAGTCTTTAAAAGTAAACAGTATCACCACCATTTTGTAGTACAAGTTAGGATCCCAAATGTCATGCTTGACTTCATAGCAGTGCTCTGCCTCGGAGGCACAGCTGGTGACGCCCACATCAGGTACACGCCGTCAGGTCTGCCCGTGGGCACTACCAGTTCCCTGAGGGGATTTTCACCATCTCTTGCTGGGTTGCAATGGCTTCCTACATTTCACTCTTAACTTTCAGTCAGTTCTTCGTTGATCAACTAGCTGATCCAGTGCGTAAAGTGGATAAGGTTCCACTCCTGATAAAAACCTCACAGTGGCTTCCCGTTGCTCATGGGGTAAAATCTGAATTCTGTATACTGACCTCCATGATCTGTTCAATGTCCTGTGGTCTCTCTGTTCCACCCGCTCATTATACTCCATGCATTGCAGTCTTTTAGCTTCTTGAACATGCTGAGTCTGCTCACGCCCCCTTGGGAACTTGTGTGCTGGCTGCTTCTTATATCTGGGATGGTATCGATGTGGCTCCTTACAATCTTTAGCTCTCAGCTTAATGATAGTTTTACATAGAGGTTTTTCATTAAAAATCCCATCTAAAATAATTCCTTGGCATTTTCTGTTTTATGACTCATTTGTTCTTTTTCTTTTTTTATAGCACTTATCAATTAATATATATATTTTTTACTTTGTTATTTCTCTTCCTTCTTTTGATTCTGAGCTACATTTTACTTGTTTGCTCTCATATCCTGGGTTTTTAATTCACTTTCTAGTAGTAAATGACTCAACAGAAACTTGTGGAACAAATGAACTGCTTAGTTCGAATCCCTCAGTCAGCAGTGTGAAGTTAAGATACTTTGAAGGGAAGCGTTTTCCTCAGTGCAACACAAAGACCTGGTGGTTGATGTATCGCTTTTCATGTTTGGCACTGCATTTAGTTGGACGTGGTGTAAACTATTGGGATAGTTTCTGAACTTTCACACAGGCATCGGGTAAGACTGGCTCCATTCCAAACCGAACGTCTGACTTAGGAAGGTAACATGCTGTGACCCTGCAGCTGGAATTTAATCGAGCTCTTTCCGCTCACTTCCGAACGTCAGGAGCCGGCTTGCCTATGACCACACATTCCTCATGACTCATAAGGATAATGTAAACCAAGCAGGACTTAATTACCAAAGAGCACGGTTGTGAAAGCACTGCTCAGCGTGGTTAGTCTGTAAGAGCATGGCTCTCGAAAAATGACTACGTGAGCACTGCCCTTGGTTTTTCCTTTCCCTTCTGGTGCCTCCTCCTTCACGGCCCGCAGACACCTCTGCAGGGTCCCCCTGGCAGGACAGAGGTCTTTCTCAAGTGGCATCTCCAGACAGGGCCCGAGCCGTGGCGAGCCCCGGGAGGCACCGAGGCAGCGCTTGTGACCCAGCCTCGCTCGCCTGTGTGTCACCTGCAGAGCGACTTGCCCAAGCCATGTGCCGCATCGGTGTCCCGGTCACTGCGGGGCTCCAGGCTCCCTCCGGGGACCTGCACGTCTGTCTGCCCCTGCTGTGGGGTTCGTTGCCACACTTTAGAGTTGCAACTGCTGTTGCTTTAGAAAGCTGTCTGGTCTCTCTGGGCTTGGGAGCTGCACTTCCTGCCACCCCAGCCCCCCAGTAAAGGCAGCCCACGGCCAGTGACCGAAGGGCACGTGGCTGGAAAGCTAGGTCTTCCTGCTCAAGGAAGGGCAATTCTAGAGCATGCTGGGAAAGCAGACCGTTGGCGGAAGCTGTGCCTTCCCCGGTGGCCTCTCCGGCCCCACTTTCCATCCCTCCTTTGCAGATTTCACCAGTGAGCCAACGCTCAGCAAGTCATGTGCGTAATATCGCAGGTCTCGGACTGCACCTAGGATCTCACCGCGATCACTGAGCATTCGGGAACAGCTGCTCCTGATGTTGAGAAATTCTCTAGGTGACTCGCAACGCTAACATCTCTGTAATGGTATACTGAGCTCCTGGTGACAGGGCCTACGACTGCATGCACCCGCGAAGCTCCGCTCTTGGATTTCAGCCTGGCTCATCCAGGATCTAAGGGGTGGGGTGTGGCTCAGTGCCAGCGCAGAGGGCCGGTGGAGCCGCGGAGAAGGGCGGGCACCCGCGAAGGCCGACCTGGAGCAGACAGAAGGCAGAAGGCACCGAGGCGCCTGCGGGAAGGAAGAGCGGGCAGCGGGGCGGGCAGGGGAGCCCCAGTCGGGCGTGGGGAACCCCTGAAGCCGGCCGATCCTTCAGGGTGGTCTTGGGTGGGCCAGAAGAGTGGGGCCCGCGTGCCACCGTGCCGCCTGCTCCCCACACCCGGCTGCTCGGGACGGGCGGCTCCTGACGCTGGAGCTGGCCCTGGCAGAGGCGGTGCTAGCAGAAGGCCGCCCAGCAGGGGCAGGGCGGGAGTGCGGGGCTGCGGGAAGGTGTGCGATCCGGCCTTGCTCCGCAGTTCCCCACTGACAGACAGACTCGGAGAAGGCCGACCTGCCGTGGTCTCCCACTCCCAGGCCGCCTTTGACCCGCAAGCCTGTCTCTCCCAATGCAATGAGAAAACTCATCAGGTTGGGCGAGTCGCTGGCTCTGCTTCTAGGTCGAAGCGATCGGCCGTGGGTGAAATGAGGGTTATTTCTACGGGGCCTTCTAGCCGCTGGTCCAAGGAGAAAATAGAACTGCTTGAAATCCTGGGCGCACTACTAGGACTGTGTTTTTGTTAACGTAAGATTATGCATTCTATTTCTGGTACCACCTAATTTAAATTTAGCTGAGAGTTGGACTGGCTATGCGTCTTTGACCACATAGCTATTTAAAGAAATCTTTGCAATGTGAGAAAAAGGCTATCACAGCTTCTCCTATTATTTTGGAGAACCTAAGAGAAGGAAGATTTGAGAAGTGAGAAACTTAATGGAAATTTATGTAGACATGGGAAAACCAAACTCAGGATGGTGTCAATAAAATTAAAAGCCACACTTGATCAAATATAAGACATCCAAGACTTTCTAAATTTCCATTTTATAAACATGCGTATTCCTTATAGCCCTGTATTTTGTCTGATAAAAGTATGTCTACAGTGAGTACCTTTTTCTATAAAACAGGAATGATAGATGACATTTTAAAATTATGAGTTATAAAGCATTTTACAAATTACTACTCAAACAGAGTGCTTGGGTAAATGGTACATGTTTGAGTAGAACATCAAATTGGAGCAGGTTTAATCTAATCTCTAGGCCTTCTTTAACCTCTAACTAAATGTCTGGGAGACCAGCACAGATATGAAAATGGTTTAGGAAGCTGCCAAAACCTTTAAGAGGATGTCTATTCAATGTAATTGAGTATCACATTTAGCAGGAGGGATTTCACAAGCTTCTTAGAGCTCTATTCAGGAGAAAGGAAGCCTCTTCACTTTAATTTAGACAGCACCTCTATCAGCAAATGGCTCTGATAAAACTTTAATCTTTCATGGCTTATGGCCCTGCCACTGAAACATGGTAAGGAGTCCTCGGCCGTGGGAGCAGAGTTATAAAAAGGGTTGGGAAAAGTCCATATAGCTTCCGGCTCCCTGGGAGAGGGACACTGGTCTTGCATCAGAATAATCGGGTTATTTCTTTCTTATTTGCTTATTTTTCTCTACTGAGAAACGTGGTGGAGAAAAGACAGTTCTGTCCTTTCGTGTAGCCATATTGGGGAGCCAAATAAAATCCTGAAGACCTAATAAGGTTTAGCTTTCTAGCAATATAAATAATTTAATCAGATTAATGACATTGTTCTACCTGAGGGGTTCCATAATTAGTGGATTATTGAAGGCACGTGAAAGTTATCTGCCATTAGCATCTGAAGGAATTCCTGTTGTCTTAAGACTGTGGAGTCAAGTGATATGAACATTCCTGTCATGCAAACTGTAAAGATAATAAGCCCCTGGCATTTTGTAAGCTATGTAAATCCACAGATTTCACATTAAATATTGAAGGCACAGGAGGTGTTGTTAGACTATAGATAACAGGACTTGAACCGCTGCAGCCCTTACTTCCCTTTTGGAAAGTCTCTTGCTTTGTTGAAGATACTTTCAAATGTTCATTACCCCTCCACCCCTTTAGTTTGTGTATTGCTTGAGTTCCTCTGGAGATATTCTTTGGATTTTGTATGAGACACAGAATATTTTTACAGAAGCTTTATCCTTTTCATATAAAATGGAAATTCATAGCAGGAGTGCAAATAGATATGAATCAAGCAGTACTCAATATATGGCAAATGCTAAAAATCTGTAAAAGGAACACCTCATTAATTTTTTCCTAAGGTACTCGAAAATCAAGATTTTCAGCTTTCGAGTCTTCATTCTTTTGGTTTACATGCTACTTATCTACAGTGAAAAGGAGTGGCCTTTAAGTATGAACTTATTACCTACCTTTCTATATCTTGGTAACACCCTGCACATGAACAAGATTCACTAATCAACAATTTAAAATACCGCAGGAGGCAGCGTGTCTGAGTGCATTCCCCGTGCAGAGGGCACTGCTGTCCTACCAGACAGAGGCTGGAGCAGGAGGTGGGTTTCCAGACGCCAGTGCTTCTCACTGGGCGGAGGCGTGGTGTCTTTGGCTGAGTTCCGGTCACAGGTTTGTCAGAGAGGGACATCAGCTCAGATGGATGCGCTGAGGAGTGCAGGGGCCACTAGTGGACACATAGGTAGGATAAGGGCCCCATCCATCAGGGAGGAGGCAGCCCCAGGCAAAGAGCAGTGGAGAGCCATTACCACACAGAGGCCTGAAGGGGACACAGCGGAGGTGATAACCCGTCCCCCCACCCCTGAGGAAAAGCACCAGCAGCGAGCATGGACATGAGCCATCACTGCTGATGAAACAAAGCTGCCGGCTACCCCAAGGCTGGCGGGAGGGGGCTGGCGGAACACAAACACCCCTCACACTGCGGCCTAACAGGAAGTAGGAGGACAGGAGCACCTGCCGCTGCCGTCCGTGTGGGTCAGGCTCCCAGGCCAGGGAAGGGGAGGCGGGTGGAGGGTGGGCCGAGTGCCGAACAGCAATGTCTGACACCATCATACTGCATATTAAAGAAAAATATTTGTCAGAGCTCTTCTTATGTGTGGCTTAGTGTCAACAAAGCACTTACAATGAGAGTGACACGATTTAAACGATATGCATGGGTTCATAGCATTGTTAACTTGAGAATGAATGTGTCTGTACCGCATATCAGAAAACACCACACTGCTGTTCTCCACTAGAGTCCGTAAAATTCTGAGTGGTAAGGGAACGTGAAGGCTGTGACCACGCGTGGGTTCTCACTTCCTAGGACCGGTTCAGTGCTCCCTGCTGTGCTGCCAGCTGGGACACCGTCTGCGGCAGTGTGTGTTAGCGTGGACCCGACTTGTGTCAGTTCTTCCGTTGGTTAACAAAAATTCACTCTCATCTCTGCACTTGTCCCAAGTCCATAGATCAAATGCAGAGTTTCCAGAAGCATTTCTATAATGCTGGCTGTCTTGTTTGTATGTATTTATTTATTTTAAAAAGCAAAACATAAAATAGAAATAATACAGAATTTAAAAAAAAACAGTAAGAAATCAACACTAGTTAACATATTTCACATTGTTATCTTAGTAGTTGTTCAAGTTACAAGATCTAGGCATAAAAATGATCAATCAAATAATGATAACACAAACTTTTTTTTGATGAACTAACAGAATTAGTAGTATAGTTATCTATCTTGCACACTTATACATATATAGTTGTATGTATATGTATGTAAATCTTTTCCATTCACCCATTTCTCACTTCCCCTATCCCAGTGGTTCTTTAATTTTGAGCACTTTCTTTCCCTTTCATTATTACAATACCCATCGTACATTTTGGATCTTATTACTCTTTCAGTTCATTCAATACAGTATTTGCAAATGTGAGTCCCATTTATTTCACTTGTAAGTATAGTCTCAAGTTGACTCCTTTTACCTATAAAAGCCTCAAGATCATTCTTTTTTATAGCTGAGTAATATTCCATTGTATAAAAAAAACCCACATTTTTTCATCCATTCTGCAACTGATGGGCATTTTGGTTGTTTCCAAGATTTAGCTATTACAAATTGTGCTGTTATAAACATGGGTGCACATATATCTCTGTGACATGACATTTTCAATTTTTCTGGGAAAACACCCAGAAGGGGAATAGCTGGATTGAATGGAACATCCAATCTTAGTTTTTTGAGGAATCTCCAAACTGATTTTCACAGTGGCCGCACCAGCCTACACTCCCACCAACAGTGGAGAAAGTTTCCTTTTCCCCCACAGCCCCGCCAATGTTTGTTATCAGTTGATTTCATGATGGCAGCCATTCTTTCTGGAGTGAGATGGAATCTCAATGTTGTTTTAATTTGCATTTCTCAAATGACCAGTGATATTGAGTATTTCTTCATGTATTTATTTGTCATTAGTATTTCTTCATCTGAGAAGTGCATGTGCATCTCAGATGCCCATTTTTGGATTGGGTCTTTGAATTTGAGGGGCCTGGTGTTTTTCAGTTCTTTATATGTTCTGGATGTAAGTCCTTTGTCTGAGAAACTGTTGACTAAAATTCTTGCCTATTCTGTGGGTTTTCTTTTCACTTTGTTTGTGATTTCTTTTGAAGTACAAAAACTTTTTAATAAGATGAGATCCCAGTTGTTGATTCTTTGAAGTACTTCCTGTGTGGCTTGTGTTTTGTTCCTGAACTCTTTGCCTACCCCTGTGTCTTCAAGATTTCTGCCTACCTTGTCTTCCAGTAGATTTAGTGTTTCTATTTTAATATTCATTTGGACTTCAGTTTAGTGCATGGTGATAGACATGGGTCTAGTTTCAGTGTTTGGCATGTGGAAAGGCAATTTCTCCAGCACCATTATTAAACATGTTCCAGGGAACACATTTAGCCCCTTTGTCAAATATAAGGTGGCTGAGTGTCTTTGTAGTTGTATTTGCATCTTCTAATCTGTTCCATTGATCCTCAGGTCTATTTTTTTGCCAGTACCATGCTGATTTTATCACTGTAGTTTTGTAGTACAATTTCAAGTCAGGGATTGTGATGCTTCCTGCCTTTCTTTTGTTGCCCAAAATTGCCTTTGCTATTCTAGGTCTCTTCTGCTTCCAAATGAATTTTAGGAATGTTTTCTATAGATCTGTAAGATATGATAATGGTATTTTGATTGGGATTGTGTTTAATCTGTATAACAGTTTTGTGAATATGGCCATTTTCTCAATGTTGGTTCTTCCTAAGAGCAAGGGATAGCTTTCCTTTTTTTTTTTTTTTGGTACTGGGGATCAAACTCACAACCTTACGCCTGCCAGACAGGCGCTTAGGCCACTGAGCTAAATCCCTGGCCCAATTTTTTTGAGACAGGGTTTCACTATGTAGCTCAGGCCGGCCTTCAGCTCACTTTGTAGCCCAGGTGGATCTCGAATTCACAACAATCCTCCTGCCTCAGGCTCCCAGAGTGCTGGGATTAAAGGTGTGTGCCACCATGCCCGGTTTATCTTTCCATTTTCTAACATCGTCTTCAATCTCCTTTTTCAGAGTACTGTAGTTTTCAGCATATAGGTCTTTTACATTCTTTTTTAGGTTGATTTGTAAGTATTTCATTTTTTTGGATGCTATTGTGAAAGGTGTTATTTCCATAATTTCTCTCTCAGTGAGTTTGTTGTTTGTGTACAGGAATGCTATTGATTTTTGAGTGTTGACTTTGTATCCAGCTACACTACTGAATTTGTTTATTAACTCTAGTAGCCTTTTGATGGAGTTTTTAGGGTCTTCTGTGTAAAGTATCATGTCATTTTCAAATACTGATAATTTAACGTCTTCCTTTCCTATCCTTATTCCATTTATTTCTCTCTCTTGTCTGATTGCT
>RJWM01005666.1:0-90159 GCA_004363535.1 Dasyprocta punctata
GTCAAGCATGAAGAATGCATTAGTTTTCTTTCTCTCAATTTAGGACCACAATTTCAAAGGGTCCAATTACAAGATACTTGTATTATTTGTTGCACTTATTAATTATTACACTTCTAGAAAGAAGGTGGAACTAAATGGCCAGATAACTTATCTAATTGAATAAAGTCAGTAACATCAAAAGCTAGTTTGTATTTCAAATAGTGACATTTATCTCCCAAAAGAACTCATTAAAAGAGTAATTAAAGTACACATAAATTTTAATTGTTTTCATTAAGTAATAATTTGATTAAGGACAGATTGGACCATTTCTTAAACAATGGCCATAGAGTATAAAGCACTTGGTTACATTTCTCTCATTGTTGAGACAAAATGCCTGGTGCCCAAAGTGAAGCAAGGAAAGGTTTATTTAGCTTACAGTTTTTGGAGGTGTCAGTCGATACTCAACTGTCTCCAAGGCAGCGTGACATGGCTAAGAGTTAGCCCTTCATAGCAGCCACAAATAATAAGAGCAAAAAGCAAAAGTGGGAAAGCAGGGCTCCTTGCCTCCCTTACATTGTATGCTGGCTCTACCCCTGGGCGGGTACAGCACTCACACTGCCAATTCCAGTGCTATACAACGGACCAATCACAAATGCTAGATTCAGCCACCTCCATGACTGCCTGAGGCTTGTTTGGGGGGTGGCATCCAAACATAAACCATAACACTCAGTAAAGGAAAAATTTAGCAACCATTGAATCATTCACATTTTACAAATAGAGAAACCCAGAGGCTTAAAATGCAAAACAATCACTTTGGGGTAAAAATACATGAAGTGTTTTGGATAACAAATACATTATTCATGATCAATACTTCAAAACCAACTCAATAATGTTATGCCTCTTTAATATTAGTGTGAAGGGAAAATAAAAGCAAAGCAAAGTGATTGACCTATTGTGAATACTAACAATGTTGAAGATACTCAATGCACAACTTTTAATGTAAAACTATTCATGAAACTATAAAGACTGTATTTCATACTTTAAGGAATTGTTAGAGATGTTAACATACTAAATATTCACTTTGAAAGTAGGACAGAAAATTAATAATGCAAATGAACTCTGGTGCTATTCTTAAGTGAGTAAATTTGCTCACAATTCTTGGTACATTACTGTGTTAACTGTTTTTATTAACATAGAAATAAAAATGATGTACACAAACTCACTGAGAGAGAAATTAGGGAAACAACACCTTTCATAATAACATCCCAAAAAAATGAAATATGTCAGAGTCAGTCTAACAAAGGATGTAAAAGACCTATATATTGAAGATTACAGTTCTCTGAAAAAGGAGATTGAGCAGGATATCAGAAAATGGAAAGATATCCCTTGCTTATGGATAGGAAGAACCAACATTATGAAAATAGCCATACTCCCAAAACTGTTATACAGATTTAATGCAATCCCAATCAAAATACCATCACCATAACTCACAGGCCTAGAGAAAACATTCCTAAAATTTATTTGGAAACAGAAGAGACCTAGAATAGCAAAGGTGATCCTGGGCAACAAAAGCAAGGCAGGAGGCATCATAATCCCTGACTTGAAATTGTACTACAAAGCTACTGTGATAAAATCAGCATGGTACTGGCAAAAAAAAAAAAAAAGCAAACCTGAGGATCAGTGGAACAGATTAGAAAATACAGGCACAACTATAAAGACACTCAGCCACCTTATCTTTGACAAATGGGCCAAACATATTCACTGGAAGAAAAATAGCCTCTTAAACAAATAGTACTGGAAAAATTGGCTTGCCACATGCCAAAGACTAAAACTAGACACGTGTATCACCATGCACTAAACTAGAGTCAAAATGGATCAAAGATCTAAATATTAAGGCAGAAACACTAAATCTACTGGAAGGAAAGGTAGATCAAAATCTTGAAGACATAGGGGTAGGCAGAGAGCTCAAGAACAAAACTCAAATTGCATGAGAAGTACTTCAAAGACTCAACAACCAGGATATCATCTTATTAAAAAGTTTTTGCACATAAAAAGAAATCACCAGCACAGTGAAAAGAAAACCAACAGAAGGGAAAAAATTTTAACTAACTGTCTCTAAAACAAAGGACTTCTATCTAGAACTTATAAAGAATTAAAAAAATCGGGACCCCAAAATTCAAAGACCCAATCCAAAAATGGGCATCTGAGATGGACATGCACTTCTTAGACAAAGAAATACAAATGGCAAATAAATATATGAAAAAACATTCAGCATCACTGGTCATTGAGAAAGGCAAATTAAAACAACACAGACACCATCTCACTTCAGTAAGAATGGCTATCATCAAGATATTAACCAATAACAAATGGGCTATGGAGGAAAAAGAACCCTTCTCCACTGTTGGTAGGAATATAGACTAGTATGACCACTGTGGAAATCAGTGTGGAGATTTCTCAAAAAACTAGGTTGGGAGGTTCTGTTCAATCCAGCTATTCCCTTTCTGAGTAGTTTCCCAGAAGAATCAAAAGCATCATACCACAAAAGCATACGTGCATCCATGTTTATAGCAGCACAATTTGTAATAGCTAAATCTTGTAAATAACCCCAATGCCCATCAACCACTGAATGGCCCAAAAAGATGTGATATTTTTATACAGTGGAGTACTGCTTAGCTATAAAGAAGGATAAATTCAATGCTTTTGTAGGTAAATGGGTGCAACTTGAGGCCATACTCATAAGTGAAATAAATCAGAATCACCTGTGTAAACATCATATTGTTTCCCTAGTATAAAAAATTTAAAGAGTAAATAAGATCCAAAATATACAATAGATATTGCGACAGTGAAAGGGAAAGAAAGTGCTCAAAAGAAAAGAACAACAGATAGGAGAAAGGGGAAAAGAAAAATGGAATAATATAATATAATATAACATATATTATAATATAATATGATATAATAGTATCTGTCACTTCATCAAAAAGAAATGGTTTACACTTTCACTGTTTGATCACTTTTTATGCTTATATCTTGCAATCTGAGCAACTACTTGGAAAATGACAACACACAATATATTAACCATTGTTAATCTCTTATTGTAATGTTTTTAAATTCTGTGTCATCATTTTTATTCTTTTTTCTTTTTAAAATAAAATATGTATAAAATAATATGAATTCAATTTGTAGAAAAAGAGCACACAAAAATTATACAATTTTAAAAACTCAAATCGTTGCATTTTAAAGGATTAATTTTTCCAAAATGCCAATGGTAGATAGGCACATTTCTATTGATTGTGTCAAAATTAATGTTAAAAATTATCTGAATTGTGAATAAATAGTAGTAAAGTGAGTTTTATGGTTAGGGAACTCTGACAGGAGATTCATTCATTTATACTTTTGCCCAGGAGTGTCAAAGGGCTAAAGGAGATTCTCAAACCTGACACAAATTATGTGTGTGTCTGATTATTGCAGTCAGAAAGAAATCATGTTTAATTTGGAATAGTAACTTTATTTAAGTATGACATTGTGTGTATGTTGATTTTCTAAATTGTGTAGTAGTTTACGGAAGTGATTGGAGACACTGAGAATCAGGAAGTAATCAAAAAAAGCTCTTGTTTTGAATAACAAGTGTATTATTCAAGATTTATACTTCAAAATCAACCAAATACTGTAATCCTTTTTTAATATTCCAGGAGTCTCTTAATCTAGTTAAATTGACAGTTGAGATTAACTGACAGAGAAGAATATTTGCTGGTTTCCTGTTCCAAAATTAATTGGATCATCTGGTATCAGAACTGATGTCCTGTTTGGGGAAGGTCTTTAGAGCTTAGTGGGCAGCAGATGATAACTTTCCCTGCAGGGGATTATTGGCTTCATGCATTATGTACCAGGAGTTAGGGTAAGGCAATGTGACCCTTACTCAGCCATAGTGAATGACCCTTCCTAAAACTTTAACTCTGAAAGAATTGAAGCAAAGCTACAGGTTCGGTTCAAGATTATTTCTTTTAATTGTTGGTCAAGACTCAGATTATGCCATAGCAAATAATGAAAAGTATTGTCATTCAAAACAAATCATGTATTTTTACCTTAAGGTGATCAATTTCAAATGTTAAACAAATGAGTTATCTAAATTATTTAGGTTAAAATCATATCTATAGTTATTAAATAACTGTAACTACCATCAAGAACAATCCTTGAAGTTTTCTCCCAAACCATAAGGCATATAGTGAGCACCATTTAGAATATTTAGACTGTACCACATGATGAAAAAGACTACATAGTATAATATACAAAGACTTTATTACATAATAGATAAAGATCATATAATATTCATTATAAAGACTATATGGTATTAAACATAAAAAAGCAATGCTTTTATGTCTAACAGAAACATAGAATAAATGGAAACTTCACTAAGTATAAAATTATATAATTTCATCCCATATAATATTTTAAATATATGAACAATAAGTTCAAAGTAATAATTTTAACTTATTATGTGCGTGGCTTCCAATATAGACAAAACGTATCTTTGCAAAACCTGAGCACCTAATGTAGTAACTTATTTGTTTTAGGTGTTTGGTAAGGGTATTGAGTAGAGAAAGTTAAAAAGGTCAATATTGGCTCAATTACTCACTTAAATTGATATGCCAAAATTATGAACTTTAGAGTGGGAAATAAATCATTCACATCCTTTTCATTTGAATCAAATATAAATGATAATAAAATCTGAATTACCTGTTTTGTTTGATTTTGAAGGAGGCCTAAGCATTACTGTTTACCAAAGGTAATGAAGGTAACTAAAAGAATAATGGTGAAAAGGAAAATGCAAATATTTGGGGCACATGATTAAAGGAAATGCATTCTTAGTAATTGTCAAGGGCCTGTAGGGTATTCAAGTGGAATTGTCCTTGGAGTGTCACACTCTTATTTACCAAGAGGAAGGTGAAATACTTAGAGATAATGAGTACAAAGTAAGATGGAAAGCAGAGTCATGTACATATTGAGATTCGGGTCATACAGTCAGGAGTAAGATGAAAAAATAAAGGCGGTAAAATGAAAATAAAAACAAAAACCAACCAGGAGTGTGAAAAAATATTGGTAAATAGTATTACCTATTCTGGAAGGATCTAAGAAATTGAGATAATTCTCTAAATTCTGTCCCCCCTTTTAACTTAATAGAATATAATTTTTATTTGTTAGTAAACAGTCAATCAGTATGTTGTGGGAGGGTACTCTCATTAGAATATCCCAAAAGATATCTTCTTTCTCAGGAAATTTCTCTTGAAAACCAATGTGGTTAGATGGACTGAAAAGGCTTGACAGTAACTGCATAGAACACAGTTGTATTTTTTTAACTATATTTTATATTTAATCACAATGGAAACACACGGGATTATTTTTATCTACTTCTTGGCCTGTAACTCAGCAACATGGTCCAATTATTTCTTGAATTTGCTACAAGGGTTTCCTTAGCTAAGACTGTGTAAAACAAAATGCTATAGAATGGATGACTTGAATAACATTCATTTCTTAAAACTGTAGAAGCTTGTACCCTAAGATCAGTGTGCTAGCTTGGGGGGCTGAGTTTAGGTAGAGACCCATTTCCTGGCACACATATAATTTTGGCCTTGCTGCAGTAGGGAGAAACTGGAATCTTTCTTCTGCTGATAGTGGAACTGAGCCCCACATGGGGGTTCTACCCTCATGACCTCATCCAAACCTAATGACTTCCCAGAGCTCTCACTTCTTGATACTATCTCAGGGGGAGTAAGTTATAGCTTCAATATATGGATTTGGAGAGGATACAAGCATTCATTTCATAACGACAGTTCACTATGCTCTTTGTTTAGTGCAAAAATTCTACCTAGAACTTTTAAAACAATGAAAAATTTTTAATTGATCAACATGGTTAACTTAACTTTGTACTACACACCTTGTGTTTGACATGGTTTTCTCACAGTTCTCTAAATTTAACTCATCCTTTAAAGAACAGTTTAATCCATGCCACACATTGAGCTCTCAACATATGAACAGAGAATAGAGAAGGAATTTCTGGTTTAACGAAAGCATTAACCCTATGGCCATTGAGGCTGGACCCAACCGTATTCTTCTAGTTTGAGCTGAGTATGTCTTCACTGTATTGCCAAACTACATTCAGGGTCTCAAGGTGAGGAAGTCATTCACAGTTGATGCAATGGACTGCAAAGTTATAGTTTAAAGTGACCTGAATACAGAGAGGGAAATAATTGCACTTCTTGGGGTAGGGGTGTTGGGAATTGAACACAGGGCATTGTGTGTACTGAGCATATACTCTACCACTGAGCTACACACCTCAGTCCCAATTGTATCTAAGTCAAATAATGTTTTCTAATGTATGATATACATATAGTAATCCCTGTTAACTATGGAATTCAGTTTGTACAATCCCTAAAAGAATTAAAAACAATTGTAAGAAATCAAATTGGCCTTTTTCTCTATCTTCAGCAGTCTGATTTGAAAGACATGATTTATTTAGCATGAGTTCATTGAGGAATTTCTCAACATGTGGTATAATGAATGTTAATTCAGTTTTACAGTGGATGGTTTCCTGTGTCTATTTATTAATATAAAAAACAACATCTGAAAGGAAGTCATCATTTCTGTCACTAATTTGTAAATTTACACACATGGAAATGACTCATGAAGATTTTAGTTGTCCTTGCTTCAAAATTCATTTTTTCCATTTTCTTTTGCCTTAGTTGAATGGGAAAGATTTGTCAGTTGAGTAAAGGTACTTCATCTCCTTCACTGATGCTGCTGGGAGTTATTAATTACGTTTCTGATTTTGGCGCTGCTCTTTCCTGGTCACCGTGATGTGTCATTGAAACAGACCCATTAAAATGAGTGATGTGTGTTGCAATTTCATTAGTGTCATCTATAAAGTATTACATTTTCCTTTTAGTAGTCTCTTTGTGTTGTGTGTGGGTCAGGATAACTGTGAGTTACATTTATAAGATCCAAATTGTTACAGATGAGGGAAGATAGGCATGAGGGTGGAATTAATATTACTTTAAACATGATAACTACTAAAAATGATTTTAATTAAATAATATTTTAATTAGGTCTGGTGTCTCTACATGCCACACTGAGATACATGTTGTGTATATGCAAACGAGATGGTGATTTATTGAATTAGATCTATGCTAACAGAATCCATTTTATCTCCAGGGAAACTTTTCTAAATTGAACTAAAGCAAGTATATTTGAGAGCAGGAATGTATTACTAAGGAATATAGCTCCATGTGGTTGTAAAGTACAGATTCTTGACATGGCAAATCCAATTGTGTTTTCTCACATTTCTTTTTACTCTATTTTTCAGCCAGGAATGTGACTGATGCCAGTTTGCCCTAACCTGAAAATACTGCTCCATAATTGGGAAAGAGAGACACATTTGTGTACTCTAATATGATACATTCTGTTGAAATCTTTAAATTGTGTTTGACTAAAGTTTAATTTTGATATATTACATGAGAATACAAAGAGCTTTTGTCTTAAAAACTTCCATCAAAATCATTGATTTAATTAAAATATTTCAAAGGCAAGAAGTATTTGCATATTTAAAATGGTAGTAGTTTTGCCTCTCAAGGATGATCATTGGGTATTTACAGTTAATGCATTAATAATATGTAAGGAAATTTCAGAACTAAAAACATATTTGAGAATATCTGGGATAGGATTTAAACCCCATGGCCTTGATTTTGTTTTTGTCTTAATGCACCTATTAAAAATAAAATCACATGATGATACTTTTTCAGAAACAGATTCAAATGCAGATATTTATTTTTTCCAGTGGGAAAATAGACAATTTTTAGTACATTAAGGGGAAACAGGGAAAGATGAGGCATTTCTGAAAATCACTAGGAGAAATGATCCTTCTGATGAAAATTTAAAGGAGGTTTTTTTTTTATCCTCAATTTGTTTTTTAGGTGATGCAATGTATCAAGGTGAAAAATGTATTTCTACTATTATAATAAGATAAGCTAACTTAAATTATATCAGTACCTAGCCCAAATTGAAGGTTTTCTCCTAAACCAAAATGCAAGCATCCTAGTCAGTACAGTCAACTAGAATCTCAGTATATGTAGTTTTATTCTGATTTGTATCCAATTTGGTTAGAAATGGATGAGTTTTTATCTTACATGATAGCTTGCTATGAGTCTATTACATGAATCACGTAGCATTTAAAAAATGTGTTTATCTCCTTGTGGAATTTCACAAACCAAAAGGAGGTCCATTTCTATTAAAAATAGCTTGTCTGTAGTCATTACAAAAGCATGTTACTGTGTTGCTTAGCAGTTAAGAAAGGCAAATGGTGGCAGATGCCAGATTTCATTGCATTGGTCTTTAAGAAATACATGTATCACTTCCCAGTTAAAAAGTAATAATAATTATTGCATTTCTTGTGCTTATACAAGAACATTATTTGTAAAACCTACGTTTACTCCTCCACTTTGTCTTCCTTCTAGATATGTTATAGTAATTGTGGCTAAAATTGTACATAAATATGTTAGATACTGTCCATGCTTGAATGAATTCTCATCAAGTGGTTAATCCTATAACATTTATGATTATGCTTTATTAGTATCATTTAATTGTATTTAATATTAATATCAAATATTTAGCATATCTATAACTCTGCATATAAGAATATATTTTGTGTCAGTTTTGGAAAACTGGAAATGTTATTCTAACATGAATAATCACTAACCATGTACCTTCTCCATAATATACCAACTGTAGTGGTACAAGTCACTTAATCAGTAGTTCTTGATAATAATGATTATAATATTTGTGTTTGTGAACATGCTAAGAAATATGTCCCAAAGAAATAGAAATATTTGGTACAGCTTTTGAAAATATTTACTATACTTTTAAATCCAGAAAATATATTGGCTATGAAATTAATCATAATTAAACATGTAACTGATCAAATGGGAAAAGATGATTCAAAATTATAAATATTAAAAAGGATGATTGAATTTTATTTTACTGATTTAGTTATTTTTATTGTTAAAGCAACACAAGTTTTATATAATGAGTTCATCTTAAAAGAATGATTAAAATGCATTTTAATCCACTTTATCTTTAAAGTAACTTGGTTGTTAAAGCACTTTTCCTCAGCATTTAAAAACTTATATGTGCACACATATAGTATACTTATGTATTTGTTTAAATGTTTAACTATTAATTAAAGTAAGATTGTAAAATGTTTTGGCACTAAAAACTCACTTTTTTTTAATGAAAGTTAAATCTTAGGTTTATTTGAAAATGCTAACTTTTTTAATAGGTTGAGTCATATAGGAGAATATATGAGACCATCTCAGAAAGTTTCATCTCCATTTTAGAAAGTTCCTGCGTCCATTCAAAATTCCTCTAGATTATTTGGTTAATTTTTTCTCCTTTAGTAACATCTCATTTTTTATGGAGAGACGTTAACATTTAGGAAAACTTTTAGAAGATGTCATCAATGCTCACTCTGTCTTAAAATCTCTTTAAAAATTTTAGAATTCATACATAAAAATATGAAAACTGTACGTATTACTGGGATGTCATGTAGTGATTTGATGCAAGTATATATAGTACAGTGTTTCCATCACATGAAGCATATTTATCTCTTCAAACATTTTACATTTTTTACAGTAAAACTTTCAAAATCCTTTCTTCTGCTTTGAAACATCCCATACATTATTACAGAGCTATGTAGAGCTGCCCTACTATGCGGCAACCAAGAATTTCTTGCTCCTATCTAATTATGTCTTATTTCCCATCGATCAACCTTTACTCATCCCTCTCTCCTTACCCATTTTACATAGTGTCTAGCAATCCCCAATGATACAATATCTGTTGGTCTTACATTAGGGTTTAGAATACAAAATAACTTGAATTGTACCAACATTTTTGAGGGTCTTTTAAATTACCAGCACCAGATTTAATCTGATACAAATTTAAGTGAAATGAATCACCAGGACTCAAGACCACGTACATTTACAGTACTGAATCAGACTTGAAAAGAAAATAATGTATTCTTCATCCTGAAGTGTAAAGCAGCACAATCATAATGTATCCTTAAAAGCATTCATGAAGGTGCCACAGAAGAAAGGACAAGGCACCAGCAAAACAAGGTGATAGTCGTATTAAGTAAAGAAAAGAGATGATATTCGGATTCTGGCTTCAGTGATTAGGCAGATTTCTGTGCCTATTAACCACCATAGAGTATCTGAGAAGTTCCAGAGAGACTGAGGCAGAGAATCAAGGAAAGACAGGAAATGATTATCTAAGTCAATGTCAGTGCAAGGAAAAAAGTAAATTAATTAAATTGTGTGCTGGTTACTGTCTCCACCTCAAACTCAGTTATCACTATGTAACTTGTGTCTTTGTCATTTTTCCTCTGGACCAAGTTGTCTTTCTGTGCTCCAAGTTGGCTTTCTGTTACAAGCAGAGTGTTGTTTCACAGTAAAATCTAATTATCTTTGTCTTTTCCTTAGAACTTTTCATTGGTTTCTCATAAGAACAAGCTTAGTCTGCTACTCTTGGTGTAGCACGACTTATGTGATGGAGCCATGGTTTGTCCTCTCATTTCTTCTGCTATGGATGCCCACTGTGGCCCTATACCATGGTCATACAGAAATGCTGACACTGATTTCACCAAGAACCAGTGTTATTTTATAATTTCACGGCTGTGCGTATGCTACTCCCCCTGCATAGGCTGCTGTATGCATCTCCTCTGACCCCTTTCTTTTCATAACCCTTTGTAACTGGTAATTCCCATCTTTAAAGATGCCTTTCAAATATTCTCCATAATGAAGCTTTCTCTGACCTTTTCCAGGAGTAATTCTTCACTTGTAATCACCAGTCCTTCCATCTCACCTATGACAATTAGACAATTGTACTTCAATTATTTAGAGGTCTCCTCTTGTTACAGATGGAATTTCAGCTCTCGTAAGAGCTAAGTTGTCACGAGGATTAAGAATATGCTGAGGGTGCATAACTCCATAACAGCCATCAAATTTCATCAGTTTCCATCAATAAAAAAAGATGACTGTCTCAGACTTTCCCACATTCATTCAACTAAGTTACAGGGTCTTGTCTCATTATTATTCACCCCACATTTATACGTGAGTGACCTTCTAGATGTCAAAGACCAGAAGACAACTAGCTTGCCTCCCTGGTGAGTGGTGTGCAACTGGCGCAGACTCCAGGAAGAGAACGACGGGTGCCTCCCTTATACCTACTGGTGCTCTGGCTAAGAGTCAAGGACACCCCACCCCACCCCAACCCTTAAGCAACCTGCTGGTTTGGAGGACCAGCTAAGTTGTTAGCAACTAAGGTACATAAAGCAACTAAATGCTTGCATTGTTTGGTTGATTTTGCAGGCCTGGGCCCGGCAGTCTGAGCATCTCTTGGGAAGATGACAGTATGCAATGTAGCAAATATAGGGGATTCCCTCCTATCTTGTCTTTGAGGCCCAGTATTGTTCTCAATGTTTTGCTTTATTCTGATTAATTTTTTTGCTTTATTTCATATTCTGTTTTTATTGGTTTTATTCTGTTTTGTTTTTGGTTTGATTTTACTATACCTGATGGAATGGTCAACTATTGTGAAGATAACAAAATATACTATAGTAGCTATTGCTTTCCTAGTATCTTACTTTGAAGCTCTGTGCCAATTATACTGCTCTGTTTTGGTTGACTTTGTTCTGTTATGTTTTGTTCAATTTTACTATCTTTAAAATAAAATTTAGAATTTTTTTAAAAAGATACATGAAAGAAGAGAGGATAGTGTAGCAAATTCCATTACCCAGTTTTGACAATTATTAGTTAATGAACCTTATTATTCCATATAAACCATCTACAACTCAACTCCCCTTCCTGTCTTCCAAATATTTCAGAGAAAAATCCCAGACATAATAACATTTTATCTGCAAAGTTACTACATATGTTTATGGAAGACAGAGACACTTTTGGAAAAGATTATGGTGATACAGTTATCACATGAAACTATTTATAATTACTTTATATTCACCTAATATCGGTGTTAAATTTTGCACTGTTATGCATATTTTTAACCAGTTTATTTGAATAAAGACTGAGAAAAGTCTGTGACTCTTGACTGACTGTTTTGTTTTTTTTTTAATTTAGTGCAGTGGTTTTCAATTAGGGACAATTTCACTCTGTTAAGAATATATTGGCAAAGTCTGGAGACTTATTTTTTCTAATAACTAGAGGAGGAACGTTAAGGAAATCTAGCCTATGAGGGCCCAAAAATACTTCTAAGCATCAAACAAGGCTGCCAATGCAATAAAAAACAAAATTTCTGGCATTTCAGAATAAAGTTGAGAAACTCTGATCTAGGTTTCTTGCTTCCCAATTTTCTTTTCTTTTTTTTTTTTTTTTTTTGTCTCTTTTGAGACAGGGTTTCAGTATGCAGTTCAGGCTGACCTTGAATTCACTTTGTAGTCCAAGCTGGCCTCAAACTAGTAGTGATACTGCTGCCTTAGTCTCCCAAGTGTGGGAATTACAGGCATGTGCCCCATGTCTGTCTTCCCGATTTTTAAAAACATATAAATAAATTGTTGAATATACTGTTATTTTTTCTCTAGATTTCCCACAGTCTGTTTTTTGCTAGGAAAACATCATGATGTCAGTTTAATGTACTTTTGTTCCACACATTAATTAGTAATTAGATTTTGAAGCATTATCAGATTCACATTCAATTTTTATATTTTTGAACAAAACCTGTATGTTGTATTTCTTAGACAATGCTGAGTATATCCCATTAGGAGGCATATAATATCTGATTCTTGCTCATCAATATGGAAAACTACTGATGATCAATATGTATATCTACCAATTCATTAGGGCTTGAAAAATGGTTTCACTGCATTTTAATGATGTTTTTTATTTACAGCAAGTATTACTGCTTCTTGGCAATATTCATTGGCTAATACATTACAGTGTTTGGTATGAAAATCACATTGTGCACACAGCACTTACACATTCCATATTTCCTTTCAGAAATATCCTGTACCACATGGATGAGAAGACAAGCCAGTTTTCAATACTCATGGAGTTCTGGGAACACTGCAACTCACTCGCATCAAATGAGACCCTTCAAGGAGCCCTGTCAGAGGTTTTGAACAGCATTAATTCAGCTCAGGTTTACTTCAAAGCAGGACTTGAAGTGTTCCAGAGTGTCTAGGTTGCAAAGAACTAGAATAGTCTCAGCATTTTAAAAATGCTTGTTTACAATTCTATAAGCAAAAGCTCTAATCTGACCAAATTTTTCTGACATCAAGGACTTTTTTCCCCTATGGCTTTTCAACAAGTCTATTACATGATACTTTTATTGTATATAGAAAGAATGTTTTGCACATTGAATATTGTTCTTATATCTACATTTCTGAATATGTAAAAGCAAGTTATTGAAATAATACTTAAGATTTATCTTTAAAAAGAAATCTGCTGTATTTTTATATATAAACTATTTTGGGAGAAAATTTCCATGAAGTCCTGGACATCTTCTCTCCTATGGACAGAACATGTAGGAGCACAAAGTTATTCTCTCTGACAGAACTATTAATGACCAAGTTTCTATAATAGAAATGGAGAGTTGATAGTTTCAGATTAACTTCACTAGTAAGTGTTCAATATGAAGAATTCAAGTATTCTGACTGGAGTGATTGGTTATGCAAAACCACTTTGAATGTTTCTATTTTATGAAATGAACTTCCTCTTCTTAACACAACTAGATGTAGTAATACACTGGTTATGAAATTGTATTTTTTAAGTATTAATGAAAAAAAGAGCCATAAACATTCCAGGGAAAACTCTCAAGGTAGCTGCGTAAAGCAATTTAAATGCAAATTTTTTCCTAACAACTTATAAGGTGACTAGCTTTGAAACCCCTAATTTGCTTCAGTTGATTTTATAAGAATTTCAGATGTGATGGATGTCTTATGAGGGAGAAAACATTTCTTATTTTTTTTCCCTTGTGGTTTCTGCTAGAATCACTGAAACAGAGGCTACTTTAAATGAAAGCATCTCGCATGACTTTTCCTTTCCGAATCTTTTCTGAAACTCTGCTGTAAGGCAGTTTTCACAGAATACTATATAATTTCCACAGGAAAATAGCCAAGTTTCTCTTTGAAAACCCAAAATATCATAAAAAGCATTAAAGTGCTTTTTATGCCACTGACAGAAAGACCTTACTCTGTAAGAAATATTTGTTTTTGTCAACAAAAAACTGTAAACCTATGAAGTATATTTGATGTGATTTTTTCCCTTCTTTTTGCTTAATTGCGGCTAAGGTGAAGCAGAGAAAACATTCATGCTTCTAATTCTATGCATACAATGTAGAATTTTTCAGTAAGAATACATTTCTCCCACACTTCACTTTTTCTTTCATGTGGAAAATTCAGCTTTTCATATTGACATTGTCATTGAATATTTGCAGCATTATTCGCCAAAACTCTTAAATTCTGGTTAATAATGGCAGGTTAAACTTTATTCTAATTTATAAAATGTTCTCCTGACTTTGAATGATACAGTTCCCCATAGGAAAAATATCTCTTGCAATATTCTTACACATTTTCTTTACCAAACTCAAATATATTCCCCATTACACATTGCCAGAACAGTATTGCAAGGAATGCCTATGTGTCTGTCTTCACTTAAATATAAACCTAGTCTTGGTTGAAAAAAAGCTGATGTTGAAGGGAAGGAATTAATCAGTGTTGATTAATGGATTTATTAGAGTCAGCTCTCCTACTGTAAGTAATATTTATATGTCCAGAGCAGAGAACTGAGGCAAATAGCTGGATAATTCAAGCAGCATTTCATTCTCATCAAAATAGACTTTGTGTCCATATTTTCATATGAAAATTGAATCTTACAATTTTTTACTTTAAAGAGAAAAAATAAAAGCAACAATAATTTCTTAACAAGATAATAGAAAATTAACAATGATTAATATATTGCATGTTGTTATCTTCAAAATAGATGCTCAGGTTACAAGATATAGGCATGCAAAATTGATCAAGCAATGAAAGCACAGATCGTTCTTTTCAATAAACTAAAAGAAATTAGTAGTATAATTATGTTAGCTATCATATGAATACATGTCTTTTCTTTTCCCTTTCTTCTTATTTGAAAATATGTGCCATGTCAAAGAGTGTGCATAGAAAAGTTTAAAAAGATCAGGCTCCTGTGTGCATTGATGTCAGTGTCCTCTCCTGCTCTGGAAAGTGAAGCACCAGAAAAGAATTGGGAAAACTCTCACAGACATGAGGGCTCATACAGTGGAATGCGTTATATCAAAGGACCTTAAGTGCTTAATTGAAAGTTAATATGTTCATTTTTTGTTAAACATGGAATTAAATTTAAAACAAAGAATGAAAAATTATTAGTTTCACAGATAATTATTTTAGAACAAATTCTTAATAAATTCACTCCCATGATTCACAATAGTAATGAGAGAAGAGAATATTTTCATTCATTTTACTTAAAGACTATATGCAGATAAGCCATATTGCATAGCTAAAAGTCTCATTATGTTGCATTCCTCACTTCTAAATTATATAGCTTTTAGCTCTTCAAAACTGCAGTTAACTCTGAACCAACCTGTTTTTATTAGTCTATTTAAGAGATTATGTGAAGAAGCTAAATTATAATTAAAACAGATGTCCAACAATTCTATAGATGTTATTTTACATCTCTAACTGAAACAAATTTAATTAGTAGCATTACAACTATAGTATGATTACCTCAAGTTTACTCCAGATTTACATTATTTTAATCCCCCTCCCCCATAGAAAATCCTGGGCAAGTTAATATGAAATGTTAATCTAAATTGATAGTATGCTTAAATTGTCACCGAGACATCTGGGTACCTGCAACTTCTCAAAATTCTTCAACTTTAGGTTGGTACCAGAAGATAATGAATTCTACGTGACTATTCTCCCATGAAAATAGGAGTAACCCAGAAAAGTACATCTCTGAAATTTGTGTTCAAGCAGGCTATCCATGGAATACTGTCCTTCATGGAAAAACATAGATCATAGAGGTAAAAGGAGGCCTAACAGAAGTTTCCATCTAAGTCACAGAATCTTGCCTTCAATCAGAGAAGGCATTATCATGCCCATCTGGATAAAGTAAATGAAGGCAAAGTGACTATGAAATTTGTAGTCATATATTTAGTCTCAGAAATACTTCTGGCAGTTAAGGTCTTTCTCTTCTTCTACAGTCTCTCTCTCTCTCTCTCTCTCTCTCTCTCTCTCTCTCTTTCTCTCTCTTTCTCTCTCTCTCTCTCTGTCTTTCTCTCTCCCTCTGTCTCTCAGATAGTCTTTCCAGTCCCTTGTAAGTAACCAGCCGTTTCATAAAATGTTCTATGAACTAGGAACACTGCTTTTAATTCTAGGCTAGCTCACTATCTGATTATGTGTGACAAAAGTTTTTCAAGTTTCTCAAATTCCTTTCTCAAGGAATGCAGGCAAAAGAAACAAAGACTAGTTACTCAAAGAAATGAGGAACATGTCTATTTGACACCAGAAGTCAAGAAGGAGAACACAGAACAAAATGTATTTATAAAAGGATATGTTAACTTGGTATAAAATTGGCAGTCAAATCAGTGCTTCTCAAAATGTGAAATTTGGTGATGGAGGCTTTGGAATCTTTATCTTCAGATTTCTAGATGAACATTCTGAACACTGAAGTTTAATAATGTCTTAATATATTCTAGTCCTGGGTCCTCAGAAAATATTAATTGACACCATACCTATGTAAATCAAAGATTCACAAATGAGGGAGCCTAGAGCTTTATTTTTAATGTATCTATTACAGAAAAGGACCTATTTTATATCTAAGAAAAGTATTCCAATATGACTAAAAGGTACCTTGTACATGTCAATCAATCCTCTAGATATTTTCCACAGTTTTCCTAATTCAATCCCTACAAAAAGTCATGTTGAAAATGAGGGAACTAAGTGTAATGACATCCAAATTTCCAAAGTTAATAAAATAGAGAGTTATGTTTCTCTTTTCTCTACTGAGCCCTCTAGTGTCTAATTCTGTGTTCTTCAAACTGAGTATTACATGAAACATCAGAAGAATCACTTGATTTAATAATTGAAAATTTTAATCTTTTCCACAATTCTTCAGTACTATGCTGTCTGGTACTTCTCTGGTATAACAGAGGGACTTGAAGAAACAAATTATGTCGTTCCTTAGTAATATGCATATACGTAGGTAAGTTTGAAGATACCTGTAATGAACTAAAAATAAGTAAATCAATATAGAATATTAGGAGAGTTAGACTTACAAATAACAAAAACAAATCCAGAGCTACAAGTCTCACAGTTTCCCCCTCAAAATGCCTATATAATTTCACTGAAAACAAAATGTGCTATGATTTAGAACCATGGTTTTATGTCAGTCATAAAAACTAAGAGTAACTAATGAACTGTTAAACTAAATAAATATATAATATGTAGTAGTTTCTCCATTAAAAGGTAAATATCACAAAAGTAAATGATTTGTTACTTTCTAATAATAAATCAGCATCTTTGACTCAAATAAAACCTATAATTATTTACATGATATGTTGGCAGGCTTTGCCAAAAACGTTCTGAAACATTCTGTGACATGTGTAATTAATTATTCCAAAAATTAAGCCTTGTCTTTGGATAACACATTTTAATCACATTGGTTTACTAGTCAGTTTAAGAACCTTAGGTACACATTTATTTAATGGAAAGGAATTATTTTTACCTTCCTTTCCATGTGTTCATGAAAGGAAATTAGTCTATTCTAATACAAATTTGAGCAACACCACAATCTCATCACAGGCCCACAAATTTAGCTCAGGGTGGAAAACAAGCAATGTGATATTTGAGAACAATACCTTACCCAGAATTTGTCTGTCTTCCATGAGTTTGAATTGTTAACTTAAAAAAAGCCTTGTTACAATTTGCCATTCTGAAAGATCTTACAGAACGTCATGGAGTTTTATGCACCCCATTAAGTGTGAATACTTTTCAGCCAAGTAGACTCGTTTTATGCAATTTAGAATTTTAAATGATATAAATTTGAGAAAGATGTGTAGCAAAAGAAATTTGTAAAATGTAGTTTTTTCTGGTCAGTGCCATGTCCATGTGATTTTCTATTTTCTCTTTCTGAATACATTCTGGCAATGGGATTAGATTTTTTTCCCTGAAAAGTAATTTTAAGACCTATCCATCTCAAGATGAATCTATCTGTTAATCAGTCAGAGTTTTAGTTCCATAATACCTTTCCATTATCCTTCAAACATGTATACTAAAGTGCCTTTAGCATACTTGAGATTGCCAAGAAGCTTGAGAGTTGACTTACTGCAAGATGACACATTGCTTAAAGACATTTATAATCACATATTCAGATTGGATCAGAATTTACAAAGTAAAGGATTAAAGTGGGGTAGTTTCAGGTAATAGTCAAGAAAAAGAGCTGCCTCAAATTTTAGTATTTCTAGTTAGATCATTTTGTGCTTGAATCATATAGTCATACAATATACTTACGAGAACCAAAATGATAATTTTGATTTTTTTTCTGCCAAAATACAATCATCAATGCCAAAGAAATGCATGAGTACTCCAATTTTGCATGCAGGATTCAGTCAACAATTAACTCAGAAGCAGTTGATTCACTGCCTACATGTAGACAAAGCTTTAATGAGTGTAGACAGAACCTAACAGTATTCAATTTAATTCCTTTGATGTCTTAAGCCAGTAAGCACTGAGGTAGATTTTCTCAGAGGGAAAGAGATTTTATTTTCCAGGGGCTAATTAATATGCACGACCTCAGTTCCCAAAGGACCACACAGGTGCCTGTACTACGCCATATGTCATGTGCTATATTCCTGCATGCTCAGGAGATTAATATACAATCATTATTATGAATTATTATGTTGCATTGAAGTTAATGTTGGTCTTTTGTTCTAATTAAAATATAAATCTGGCATCTGTATAGAATCTAGCTAGCAATGTAGAGTCTCTATTTTAATTAAATACATATATTTTTCAATCAAAATGTGTATTTATTTAAGTATTTAACCTACTCAGTAATTATAACTTTCCAACTTCTTCAAAAACCTTTATTGAACATATTATCATGGAAATGGTTAATACTTGATAATGCTTTGTCTTTCGAATTTTCTAGCCATTTCTGAATCATGTTTTTAGTGTCTATGGTAGTGTTTCATTAATAATACTTTTCACTTAGCTTCATATCAAGCTGACATGACTGGACTACCTTGCACCGAAAGAGAATAAAATGCTATTACTCTGTAAATGTAATTTTGGCATATGCACTTAATAAGAAAAAAAACCATAAAAACAAAATATTTTGCTACATAATTTCAAGGTGTCTTCGCGAATCAAATTCCTAGATGGTTAACTGTAACTCACATAATTATATTCCAATGACATTATAGATAATTATATTTAGCAACTGAGATAGCACTCTATTAGGTGATTTAATGTTTACATTGCAAACAGAAAGGGTTAGTGAAAAATAAATCCCACATATTCTAAATTCCTACATGTAGAATAAGTATAGAATTCTATTCAGAAAAAAGTTCTCTAGGACACTTTGAAAGGGTAATTTGTTTTTATAGACATCCAGAAAATCAGCATGACATTCTGATAATGGTTTTGTCTGTGTTTGGAATGTTAATATACTCCATGCATTTAATATTTTAATCAGTCTGTAATGTAACAACATTTAAATATATACATTTTTATAAAATTTAAAGGTTTTAGTGATTTAACATTAAAAATATAGCTCTAAAATGAAGAATGAGGATGAGCAGGAGATTTATAAACTAACTTGGGTTAAAATATGAAGCACAAATTTTTCCAAACAAATTTCCTTTGATTAAAAATAAATACTAGTGAAGATGTGATTCAATTGCTAAATTGCACTAAACTATTTCAGTGTTAAGTTTTGTTCAAGGTAAATTGATTATGATCTATGATGCAGAAATATTTTTATTGTGCAGAGATTTTCAATGTCTTCATTGTAATTGATTTTAATGGCATCAATTAGAGACATGTGTATGCAGTTTGCTAATTACTATATAGAGTTGAATATCTAATTCCTATAATATGTGGATGCGTATCAGAAATTTAGTGCTTTTTGTATTTTGCCTAAGCGTGATCTCAGTTTATTGTGTAACTTTTTTTGTGTTACTTAATGTGATTCAATATCCAACTTTGTTGTGATTTGGAGTGACAAAAAATGGAGTGGGATACCACAGTCCTTAAGAATATAAATTAATATTTTGTATTTCAATTGCTTAAATATTTGCACATAATTAAAAACATAGTACTATGAAATGAAGGTATCTTTTCAAAATATTCAGATTCATAATGCAATGAATATGTACAGAGTTGGTAATGTTTAAAACACTTAAAATGTATTAAATACAGAAGAAAATCATTGTTATTGTGTGTTTTATGATGAAATATTGTATTTTAAATGTGCAAAATGAATTTGTTGTTAGGATGTTTTATTAGGAAATTATATTTACATGATGTAGATTATATCAAAACAGGGTATCCTTTTGTTTAAGGAGCATCCTATGTGCAATATTTTATCATTGTTTTTCTTCTTTACTTTCTCTTCTTGAGCTTTCAGTTCTCGTAATGGGCCACGTAAGCTTCCAGTGTATGCCAGGTTCTAACATCTCCTGTGCTAAAGGCTTCTGTTTCTGAAAAATCCTGTCTGTTATTTACCACACAGAAAATGATCTATACTTGCCTGGTTTGGTAGGTTTCATCTGTTTCTTCATGTAGCAAACACTTCAAAGGAGCCTATTCTAGACCAGGCACTATACTGTATTAGATGCTAAAGATACAAAGAATATCAGCACACTGACCTTTTAGGATTTGACAACCCAACAGGATATAACACTTCAGTTTATTTGCACTGCAAGATTTAATACTATCAGTAGAGTTGCTTGTAAGCATATTGAGAGAGCAGTTGTATCTGAAAGGCACCATATGCTCAAGCCATATATCTGTCCCAGTGGATCTTCTTTAGGCTTTTTAAAAAGATTGACTTTCTCCCAGGCATGCTATACAAGAGTCATCATTTATTAGGGACTTATTAGGCTCCAGTTGGTAAACATTAGTTAGATATTATTTAATCTTTAAAGTACCTTATGAGATAAATATTCTCATTCTGTCCCATTTAATGAATGAGAAAATTGAGGGTTAAGAAAACTAATAGCATTAACAGTTATTATGCTGTGACATATAGATAGAAATTTTTAAGATTTTGAAAAACTGTAGGATAACATATGAATCTACTCAGGAAGTAAAACTCTAGCATTATGAAAAATTATGTAGTCATGCATCATTTGATACTGTAGATATGTTCTGAAAAATGTTATGAAAATTGCTGAGCAATTTTGTAATTCTGTGAACATCCATAATAGAGTGTGCAAGCTAGTATGGTCACTTTATCACTGCACAATATAGTCTTATGGGACCACCATGGTGTGTGCAATTTGACATTGATTGAAACATCATTATGCAACATATGACTGTATGTTATTCATTGACGCATATTGCATGTGTGAAAATGCAGACTTAAGGAAAATTAAAAAGTTTTTAAAATTCACGACAATAGGAGAGAAACAAGAGCTAAGCGTGGAATACAAAGGAAAACAGTAATGTTTTGGCAGCAATATGTTATTTATTTTATAGATGAAAAGGAATTGAATCAAATATAATAAAACATGAGTGGTAGACTAGGTTACTATTCTATTTTTTGCATCTTTCTCAGTTTTAGGTGGTGAGTACCTGTGTGTTATGAAAATCTTACTGATTTTCTGAAGTAATCTTCAAAGTAACCGCATCCTAGTACAACAGTGTGATTGAGTCCAAAATTATAAACCAATAACCCAATTGGACTTTCTAAATGATGAAATCTTATAAGCTAAATCCCTTACCTCTCCCCTTCAACTATATTCATCATATAAAGTTCATTTCCATATAGAATTCTCAGACATCCTAAATCCTCATAGGTGTAATTTCAGGATTGTATTTCTTGTTAGCTTTGTTCATCTTTAATTCTTTCCAATCTCAGTAAGTGCACTGGATCCTCAAAGAAAAAAATAATTATCTTTGATTCACTTATTTCCCTAACTTTCTACATTCCATCCACCAGCAAGTTTTTAGTCCTCTTACAAAACACAGCTCAAAGCTCTACATTTCTGTATGGCCACTCTTATCACCCTACTCAATGCTGCCTCCTCTCTTTTCCTGCAATACATTAGCCATTATAAGTATTTTCAATAGAAGAGAATTTATACCAGGTCAATGATTACAAAAATTATTGAAAGACTAGAGCAACAAAAATGTGAAACTTATTTCTAAAACAGCAATTGCAGGAAACTGACTTTAGGCCTAGAGAGGTATAAAAAAAGAAATAAGGGATATACAAGGAACCCCCAAATCATTGACACCTTTAAAAACTGTCCCAGCTGTTGCTGGGACTGTAGAAAGGCTGAAAAAATTGCCACACTGTAGAATAGAAGTATGAGAATCTCTGCTCTTTGTCTTCTCTACCAGAAGAAAAACAAAACAAAACAAAAACAACAAAAATATTTTCCATACCTTTTCTCTCTCTCTCTCTCTCATTTTTTCTTTTTCTCTTTTTGAGACAAAGTTTCACTGTGCTGCTTAGATTGGCCTTGAACTCACTTTGTAGTCTAGGTTGGCCTCAAATACTCCTGCCTCAGGCTCCTGAGTGCTGAGATTACAAGCATGTGTCACCACATCCAGCTCATATCTTCCCTCATTTCTCTTCTCTTCTTCTCTTCTCTCTTCTCTTCTCCTCTTCTCTTCTCTTCTCTTCTCTTCTCTTCTCTTCTCTTCTCTTCTCTTCTCTTCTCTTCTCTTCTCTTCTCTCTCTTCTCTTCTCTTCTCTTCTCTTCTCTTCTCTTCTCTTCTCTTCTCTCTCCTCTTCTTCTCTCTTCTGTTCTCTTTTTTCTCCTCTCTTCTCTTCTCTTTTCTCTTTTTTCTTCTCTTTTCTCTTCTTTTTTTTCTTTGGTACTTTTACAAGTGCCTGTCACTAGCAGATGCAACTGAAATCCAGCTGGTGCAAGAATCTGTGAAATGTACTTATGCTCCCCATTGGGGAGCAGGTAGGTGAGTGGTTGTGGGACTGAATGCACACTAATCCTGGTGGCCACTGTCTCCAAATAAGTCCTTTTACTTCATGAATAAATAAAATAATATACCTAACTCGTTCACCCACACATATCGGCATCATTTGTTTTTCTTCAAATCTATCCAGATCACTTAGTCACAAAATACATAATTAACTTGAAATAGCTCAGATGTAATTTTTCCACACCATATCATAAACAACAGAATGACTGGCTCCAAAGCAGAGCTCAGAGAACAAAAGGCATGTGCCCACATGCCTATGGCAAAATCTTAAGTCTTTGAAGGGAGGTCTATACAAGCTAGTATGGAAACATGATAAAAGTAATTCAATCTTATGGGACCCAAGTAAGATTTCTCACAAAAAGAGATATTTGAGTTGAGTTTGAAGAGTAAGTAAAAGTCTTTTAGGAAGAAAGAGAAGAGCAGCATCCTGAAAGAGGACACACTATATGCAAGTCACACAGGAGAGAAAGGACACGATATTTTTATAATTTTATGTTACTAACTTTCTGTTTCTTTTTTCTCAATTTCATTAAATTTTTTAAGATTCTGATATTTGTGGAAAGAGTAATCTATGAACTGCTTATCTTTTGGTTCAGATTGCATTTGACATTATCAAATATTTAGGGTGGCTGACGTACAGACAGAACAAATTCAGCAGATTTCCATCATGATGAAGTAATAATGAGCTGGTAAATGTTAGTTGTCAGTGGACTGAATTAAGAAACTCATAGAGAGGTGACTGGATATGAGGGTACTATCCTTATCAATAGGTAACCCACTGAGGAGTGTGTATTTGAATGGGCTGTTAGGAGTTAGCATCTACCTGCAGGAATTAGACTGTGGATATGTGACCATGTGGTCCCTGGCCACTTCCTCTCTGGATCCTCCTAATCCACCCTCTTTCTTGATTGCCTTAAGTTGAGCAACTTTCCTCCACATGACCTTCTGCCATGAGGTATACGCTGACCAAAGACTGTTACCTCTGAAACAGACAAAATAAACCTCTCCTCCTTTAAAGTGTAGGTAGCAGGGATTTTGTTCCAGCAATGGGAAATAGACCCATACACAAAATGCTAGTGATTGCCCACCATTTTCAGCATCAAACTTTAGAATGATATCCAAGACCTTTTATCACTGACTGCCACGCCTCACTCTTCTCAGGACTTACTTCTGCTCCCTGCCACATCAGTTACTCTAGTCAATACTGAAGACCTGAGGTCTTCCGTATATGCCATTATTTCTCATGTCTTAATACCTTTGTGACTGCTTTCACTCTTTCAGTGGCCCTCTTTCATCACATCACACCAAGTACACCTCTTAATTCCAAAAGAAGTATTATGAAGTCTGTTCAAAATTTGTTTTGTGGGATATGGTCCAAATTAAACTCCTAGCATATGATTTCATCACATGGTACTTATATTTCTGGGCTTTGGTGCATAAATTTTGTTGGTTTTGTGAAATCTGATGTCTTTAAGTTCAGAGTTGATTTCTCTTTTCCTCAAAAACAATAAAACATAGAATAAAACTAAAAGATATCTCACCAGATTCCTGAGCCAAGTAGATATAATCCCATAAGAATAAAAAACAAGACAAATTAATGCAGCATGGCTACTGGAACATCAGCCCCAAGTGTTTTTACATTTCATTATCTAGTCTAGAGCCTATGGAAAAATCCTTTACTTCATATTGTTCAAACCGTGTGACTCAGAAGACTGAAAAGTATACTCTGCCTAATTACCATGAAAATCAAAGTCGTGACTGAGTCTTTTTGGCTTGCTTCAAACATGTGGCAGTCATTTCTTATCTTCCTTCTTTACTCTCAGCAGGTAATCTCACTTCTTCACACATAGAAGCATCCTTCTTTTTTATAATGCTAGAAGAGTCTTCCTTATTTCATCCTTTTTCAAAAGAGACAAGAGTATTATTACCATCATCAGCATCAACATCACAGCCTTTCTAAATTTTGCACCTCTGTTTAAGTACTTATCTTTTTACTTCCTGTATGAATCACTTTTCTTTCATTGGGACACAATATCTGATGCTTGCAACTTACAGGAAGAAAGATTTGCTTGGTTCATGATTTCAAGGGATTCAGTCGATGAACAGTTAGCTCCAAAGGCACAAACATCATGGTGGAAGTGTGTAGCAGAGCAAAGATGCTTAGTTCATGACCTCTAGGATTCAGACCAAGGGAACAATGCCATAAAGAGAAGTATTGAGAGAACAGATATAGATGCCAAGATCATTCTTCCAGAACCCACCCAGACACAGCCTAAAGTGTGCTGTCCTAATGGTCTGCGAAGCTCTCAAGCAATTCAGGTTGATAATCCAGTTTAACTGTTATACTTCCTCTCATAATTTAACTTCTCAGATGTGCTAAAGATCACTATACTCTTTCCTTCATCTCCTACTAATGCGCTATTTCTTCACACATTGTTTATGCTCCAAATAAACCACCCAAGAATTTTAAATAATTTCAATATAGCATCTCCAAGCAAAGAGAACTGCAATATATTTTACAAATCAAGACAATTTTAAAAAGCAAAAGGAATCATTAATAATTTTGGTGAGAAGTCTCTTGTCAGGGATATAGAAAGAGCAAAATGGAATCTATCCTAGAAAAAAATAAATCTTGACCTAAAACTAACACTTTATACAAAAATTAACTTGATAAGTACCTCAGACTCAAATATAAGAGCAATAATTATGAAACATGTGGACAAGGACATATGAGAAAATCTTTATGACCATAGGTTAGGCAATGATTATTTAATAAGAAAAAGAAAGTAAAAATCATACAGATATTTTTTTAAAAGATCAATCAATATGAATTACATTTAAAACTTTGCATTTCAGGTAAAATGAAGCATAAGAAAAAAATTGTAGGAATTACTTTCAAAACATATTAATAATACTATCATATCCAGAATATGTAAAGAATATATATGTTACTTCTCAATAACATAACTAATTAAAACCTTGGGCACAAAATTTTAACATATTTTGAAAGAAGAAAAGTTATAAATGACAAAATATATACAAATGATTTACATTGTGCTGCTGCTGCACAAATAAAAATTTTGCAAGTGTGATGCTGAGGATCAAGCATGCATTTTCATACATATTAGACAAGTCTCATACCACTGAGCTATGCCTCCAGCTAACAAAACCTTGCAAGCTTGTAGAACAATGGGAACTCTTATGCATTTGTGATGAGAAGGCAAAGTGGTACAACCACTTTGAAAAATAACTTGAGTCAGGGATTTAGCTCAGTGGTGTTAAGTGCCCACCTGGCAGGCGCGAGGTTGTCACTCAGATCCCCAGTACAAAAAAAAAAAAAAAAAAAAAAGGACTCCTGAAAAATAATTTGACAATCTTATAGATTTAAATTTAAATACAAATATTTGTGATTTAACAATCTCATCCCAAAGTCATTTCCCAAGAGAAATAAAAAATTTCTAAACAAAGTTCACAAGATAATAACAGATTTTAAGTAACTGAAGACAAACTAAATGTCCATGAACTATTGAAGTGATACAACACATTGTGTGATTACCTCTGTAAGAGTCAGGAGGAAAAGGTGAATGGATAAAAGCATAAAACATACACCTGGTGTTTTGTGTGCAATACACTTTCAGTATGCATTAGGAACACCGTCTACTTATTGGCCTAATTGCTTAGTATCTACCCAGTCAATAAAGCTAGTTTATCTATTGTGCTTATGCTGCTTAGGACCTGCTTACCTGCTTGACAATGTGAAAAATGTGATAGTGACAGAGCTCAACCAGAGTTTGTGAGTGATCAAGTAAATAGATAAATGAATAGATGGTAAGTGTTTGATTGCAAAATGGGCAAGAGGTAGTTTTGGAGTTGATGCACATGCACGATGTCCTGATTGTGGCTAAATAATTATAAAAATTTGTCAAACTTCATCAATTTGTACACTTTAAAATGGTAAATTTTATTACATTCAAATTTAATAAAGCTAATTAAGAAAATTAACCATGCATTTGAGAGAAAAATACTGACAATTGGAGGAAGAAAAATCATGAAAGGTGATGAAGAAGATAACTCAGTATGGGCAAAGAACAGGCACATTAAGATACCACTGATCTGCCAGCAAATGAGGGAACAGTTTGTCACCATAAACATGCTATAAAATGTTACAGCACGAAGTTTAAATACTATTTGTTTTAGTCACCATTCGTATTGCTGGGATGAAATACTTGATTCCAGCCACTTAACAGAGAAGAGGTTTATTTGGCTCACAGTTCTGGAAAGTTCAGTCCATGTTGACGGGCTCCAAGGTAGCAATGGCATGGTGAAAGTGCCCGGTGGCACTCACTGGTGCCAGGAAGTAGAGCACGAAGAGCACCAGTAGGAGATACACCTTCCACGGCTTCTACCTCCAATCAGGACCCACTTCTTGATAGCACATTCACCTATAAGCTTCAGTGGATTAATTCACTGGAAAGTATAACCATCACCACAATCTAATCACATTTTCAGAGGTGTCTTAAGCAAGCCAAGTTGGCAGCTAAGTGTAACTGTCACATTTTACTGCTTGTCAATTTGATAGACACATCTTCTTAATCCATACTTAATCTCAATGTACAAAAAATAATGAAGTCATAATTCCACCCAACGTGATATAAAAAGCATGAGTACAAACAAAAACACACTAATTTCTTCCCCAAAGTTTCAACAGTTCCAGTATTTCTCAAAGTCCAAATCCAAAATTTTATCTGAGTCTCAAGAGAAACTCTTACCTGTAAAATACCCAAATACAATGGTACAAGGTAAACATTCTCATTATAATAAGGAATAGGAAGATAGAAAATCATAGGGTAAAAACAAGACAAAATCTCAGCTGGAAAAACATTGTCCTATAAGGTCATGTCTAGGATCTAGGGCATGTAGTGACCTGATATTGTTTTATGCAGCCCTCTCAGGAGTACATAGCCTAGTTTTGTACACTTTCTTTAGAAATCTTGGCAGAAGTTTCTGCAACTGCCCAACTCTTGCCTTCTGCATGCCCATAAAACTAGAATCACTTTCACAATGCCAAGGTCTGCCAGGCTCCCTTAGACTATTGCTGTAGCAGCCTCTGAATTCCTGGATGGCTGAAAATAATGAAATTAATCCTGGGCACCACATTTCCTATGTGGGCCTTCTTTAGAAAGGGAGCAGGAGTTCTCTTTCTAAAAGAAAGTTTTACAAATTGATAGTTTGGTTCATTCCAGGATTCTGGAAAAGATGGCTACATTTATGTAGCAAAGACAGCCATGGTCATGTGTATCACTCGTGTTGTAGAGTTTGCAAAAAAATATAAAGTTTTTCCAAATGTTCTGGTTCACAAACCAAATTACTCACAAACAAAACTGTTTGTGAGCTGAGTTACCACTGTTCTTTTGCATCCTTGAGATTGTGATGAGTGGGATCTTTCTATTTCATAAACTGCTCTGATAATCATCTTTTTTCTTGACACAGTACAAAGCACTTAGTATCTTTTAATGGAGCTAAGTTCTTCTACAACCTTTGCCCACAATTTTACACATACATATTTTCTTATCAAAATTTTCTGCTCTGCTTTCACTCCTGATTTTCACTACAGATCTAGTCAAAAATGATAAAAATACCCATGTCACAGCCTGAATATTGAACTCCTTTGAAATTTACTCTGGAAAACCAATTTATCTGCTCCATTTAAATTAAGTCTCATAAAACACTTAGGATATAGGTAATTGCCTGTAGTCTGTTTCCCAATAAGATCATTATTCCCAACTAATGTACAGTATAGCATCCAGACCCATCTTCAATCCTCAAAGTGAGCAATAAATAACAAAACAAGTAAAGGAAAAACTTACCTAGGATGAAAATTCTTGAGTGGATCAGAAACTATAAAAAAAATTTCAGAAATACGAGCGTGCACAGAGAGAAGCAATGTTTAAAAAAGCTGGACATTATACACCCATTGAGGATAACTAGAGCTGAAAGAAGTTAAAAAGAGGTAAAAATTGGGACCCAACAGCAATAGTATCTACATGAGTCAGCATCTCTGTATATTAACATTTTTTTTTCTATTCGCCTCCAACTGGAGTATTTGCCTCAGCATTTAAATAGTGAGCGAAGAAACTTCTCTCAGAGACAGAAGAATTCTTTAGAAGACTGCAACACCAAGAACAGATGGGAAGACAAGGTAATTACACTCCACACTGTGGCATTTACAAACTCACCCTCCTACCCATACCCCCCCCATCTGTACATAGTTAGACAGCAGTGTCTAAGAGAAATCTCAGATAACACAAATGACCACCTTGGAAAGTTATATTAAATCCATTTTGACATTTAGGAGAACCATAAAATTTAGATGTATGTTCCCATTAAGAACATGGTAGCAGCTTAGATTTGAATATCTTACATTTTCATCTGAAAAAAAAAGGAAAGAAAAATAGAAAGCATATCCAAATGATATGCTTAGTTGTTTAACTTCAAGAAAACAAATGACTGGGGTTGTTTTCCAATGATATTGTACATATTCACCAGCACAAGGCAAGGCCCTGGGTTTAATTATCAGAAACAACAAAACAAGGAAAGAAGGAAGAAAGAGAAGAAGGAAGGAAGGAAGGAAGGAAAGAAGGAAAAAGGAAACTTACAAGTTCCAAATTACATGTAAAGTGAACTAAGTTGAAGTTTGGCAGAAAGCTGCACAAGAAGTCGAATGATACTGTGAGGGAAGAGAAATTACAAAAATGTTTATTCAGTAGGAGATCTCAGAGAGCTCTTAAAATTGTTGAAACTACTCATATTCAGAAGGGAGGTCCATCTTGAGAGAATAGGTACTGGAATTTTAGCTAAGATAGAGCAGTGTAAGCACTGGGAAAGGGAGAACGTAGGTTTGGAGATTGCTCTGATAACCTAGAAAGAAATATTTCAGAAAATATTAGAAAAATGTGCCAAGATCTGGGCATTTTCTTGATGGCAACCTGTGAGAAAATCAAGAAAGATAGAAACTATAACAATAAAGCATTCTAAACAAAGATTTCTTCTGAAAACCAAGTAATCATGCTACATTATGAGAAGGAAATAATTTATTATATATAAGTAGAGAAAGGAGGCCTCAAGTTGGATTAAATTTCAGTCTTTCAGACTTCAAGCTCGAACATTTATGAGAACAAGAAAAAATATCCATGAAAAACACTACAAGTAAAACTTAATAACCTAAAGGACACTACACTACACTATGGGTTATGATAATTTTTACAAAGCGTCTCATGTTTTCTACTTATGGATTAATTGAACTATCAATTTATCATCCTTGTCCTAAGATAAACACTACATATATATATATATATATATATATATATATATATATATATAGAGAGAGAGAGAGAGAGAGAGAGGGGAAGAGAGAGAGAAAGAGAGAGAGAGAGAGAAAGCACACTTTTTTTTTTTTGGTACCTGGGGTCAAACTCATGACCTTGCACTTGCCAGACAAATTCTTGTGTTGCTGAGCTAAATCCCTGGCCCCATGTTACACATTTTATAAGATGTATGGTGTGGGTGTATGTAAATATCACAGATTCACAATTATGAGTATCTACTGGAGAATTTTCCAGAAATTAGGGTGAGAATTTCCATAAGAAAGATCTGTTACTAAATGGCTTTGGACTTTTTTTTAACCTATGTAATTTTGATGTGACCAAAGCAAGATGGAAACTGGAGAGGGGGAGAGAATACCTATCTTCTGCCTCTCCTTATAATAGAAAAAGAAAAGAAACAAATGGTATGAGGAAAAATGTATTAATTACTTGGAAAAAAATTATGTTTTATGACCATATCCCATCATCACTGGCTCAAGAACTAACTCACTGAGAATAACATATATAACATTACACTGAAGTAGATCCTTGGAGAAAAATTTCAATTTTTTCTACAATCCATAGTCACTTGTATATTATATTAATCTTTGTATGCAGTAATAGTCATGAATGTATGCAATCTATCATGTTTGATCAAGACAAGCATAAATCATTTATTTATGATTTACCATTTCTAGCTTGATTCATCTTGAGACAAGACAAGGTTAGTACCAAAAAAGAAAAAAAAAATGATTAAGCTCTTTGCCCTTAGGAGAGTACAGTTTAACCAACAAATTCATCTTCAGCTCTGACCTCATGAATCCTGACATGGGGAGTACTGTATGAAAAGAAATAGCCTTTATCGATGGGCTATCAAAAGGAAATATCTGCTTATCAGTGCAAGTAGAGAGTTGAAGGATTAATGATGAAGAATGTGATGGATATTTCATAACTATTGTGGTCCTCAAATGAAATCATCTAACTCAATTAAAAAACAATTATTCATTATTATCAGAACTTATTTTCTGTATTTTCCTACTTTAAATCATGAATTTTGCAGACTTACCCCACCCGTTTCCTATCTTCTGATATACATATGTCTTTTCACATTTTTATCTCCTTTATATAATGATGCATAGTTGTGAATTAGACAAGGTGAAGGGTCAGAAAATGGCAGATCTTGTAAATCTCCCAATGTAATGTCTCTACAGAGTACGATGAAATAGGTAGCAATAATAGACTTCTAACCTAACTTCCAGGGTCAAGGCAAACTTTGATCTTCATAATTCTTCTCTGGTTCCCCCACCTACTGTTTGCACTTATTTGTAGTACACAAAAATATAAACAGAACAAACTTTCATACTGCCTTTTACTGCTATAATAAAATACTATAGATAGAGTGACATAAACATGAAATATTTGTTTTTAAAGTTCTGGTAAGTGGAAAATTCAAAGTCAAGAAGCTGGACAATTTGAATCCCAAGGAGAGGTGGTTTGTTGGTATTGCATTCTGTGTTTTCACCAGGCAGAGAGAGAGGGAGCTTTGGTCTCTCTTGCTCTAATAAGGCCATCAATTTCCAATGGGGGTTCCAAGTGAAAGACTTTAGACCTAATTATTTCTTGAAGCTCCCACCTACAAATACTATCTTATTAGGAATTGTGACTTCAATATATGGATTATGAAGAACACAGTTCAATCAATACCATACATCATCATCATATGATATAGTATATAGAAAATAGTACTAAAAATAGATCTGATATTTTCTATTAAAAATGGTTAGATGACTTAATTGATGTTCCAAAATTTTCTGAATAGTCTCCAAATTTCTTAGTATAAAAATATGAGGTACACTTACTACCTGATCTCAATCTCCTTGATTTCTATACACAACTCCCTCTGTTGTTCTATGTGGTAACCGTAATGTGGGTTTATTTTTCACATTTCTTTCAAAGTGTCTGATTCTATTACGCCTTTGCTGCTAGAGTCCCTTCTGCCTGAGATGCCTTTCCATCCTTTGAACTGGCATAAATGCTCTTCAATTATTCAAGACTAAGTCTTACTGAAGTCACTCACAACATCCATTTTTCTATCATCAGAGTTAGTTACTTCCTTGTCTAATTTCTCCCTGTTTAGTTCATACTTTTTTTTTATCATACTGAGGATTGAGCCTTCATCTTGATCTGTATCTCATTCCTTTTTGATTTTTCTTTTAATTTTGAGAGACAAGGTCTCACTAAATCTTTATGTTTCCCAGTGTGGGCTTGAATTTGAAATCTTCCTACCTCAGTCTCCCAAAGCGCTGAAATTATAGGAGTGTCCTACCATGCTTACCTTTGTTTAAATTTATGTCACAAAACTGAAGCCATGAGTTTTTCTATTACCTGGCTGTATGGCTATCTCTTCTGTTAAACTATGATCCCTTTAGGGGTAGGAATAATTCTTAATCCCTATTTGTGTGCAATGAAGTAACACTCATGGAATCAAGGACATATGCAATAATGAATGAAACATGAACTTAGGACACAATAAAGAAGACACCAGTTGTTTCTCTGTACTCCTTGGCCCTAGAAATGCTCTTCTTTTATTTCATACAATGCCCTGTTCTTAATGTGTTCAGTTTTACCTGGTGGTTGTGTTACTTCAGCCTTGACAACCTGCTGCTGTTACATCCTTCCTTGGTACCTGCCACAAGAAATCTTGATGGTTTCTGATGTTTAAACACCTAAACAGTGTTTCTCAACTTGTTGAACCATTAAACATAACTAAGATGCTTATTAAAAATACAAACATCTTGAGCCCTATTCATACCTACTAAATATGAAACAGGGGATGAGCGCAGCACTTTATTTTTAAGCATGTTCCCTAAATGGTACTGGAGAGGTAAATAAAAATGGAAAGAGATAAAAAAAAAATAGCTCCATTCTACCTGTTTCAGAACAAATGCTTTCTTCCTTGACAAGTTGTCTTAGTTTAAGAGTTTAGAAAGCCATAGTTCAGCTTCCTCAGACTTAAAGAAGTCTTTCACTTGAATATGATTCTGTTATCAGTTTGTTGGGCATTGGAAATTTTCCCAATGATCTCCTTGTATTTCTGTGCTGCATTGTCCATGCACGTGGACTTAGAAGTTCCATTTTGCTGAATCTACTACTAGATGATCTTTCAATTTTTATTGTATGGTGTGTTTCCGCAGTTGTTACTGCTAAATCCTAGAATAGCTCCGGGTATTGGCAGTCTGCAAACTGGCTCTGATGAAGTGCGATAAACTCATGCTCTGTGGGTTTATCCTTAATTAGACTACATCCTAAGGATGTATAGATTTTCTGTAGAAAGTACGGATTGGGTGTCACCCAAGGTTAAAAATGAGAATGGAGACTAAGTACTTATCATAGAGTTTGGCATAGACTAAGCACTCAATAATTACAATTAGTGGTACTTCTGTTGTTGAATAGATGGCTTCTATTCTTCTTTCTTTGATCCTAACCAAAGGAACTTTATACTATGAGATTTTGAAGCTTAATTCTTAGAAACATGACAGTACTCTAATTATGTAAACTAGTTAAGCTACTTAAATTGGTTTCATGTCTATATAGAAATTTTATACAAAATGCCAAAACTCAAGGTATTTAACTCATAGTTGAACTCATATTTAACTCATAGTTGAACTAGGCTGAGTTAGATTGGAATCTCTCATGTTTAAGATTAACTATTCTTTTTTCTCATCTGAGATGGAGTTGTTCATACTCATAGCAGGCCAGCCCAGTTGGTGATCATAAGGGTATAAAGAGAAAAGATTTATGTATGATCCTGTGATCTACATTTGAAACAGATACAGTATCATTTTGTCATATTTTATGGTTCAAAACAAGATAAACAACCCAGATTTAGCCTGATATCAGGATGAACAAACCCATCTCAGATGAGAAAATAGAATAGTCAATCTTAAATATGAGTGATTCCAATGTAACTCAACCTAGTTTAACTTAAGATAAACAGCCAAACGTCACCTTTGAAGAAAGTTGCTGAAAAATTGTGTTATAAAAGATGGAGTAAGACTATTATTTGGGACTTTCAATGTAATCAATCTTACACAATCATTACTCTGGCAAAATACCTTGCTTCTGAAATTTCTGCAATTCTACGAAGAAAAAATACTAAATTCTAAGCTAAACTCTAAATTTTGTTTCATAATTCTATTAAAAAGCTAAGAAAACATTCATTTATAACTAAACTAATGTTAGCATAAATTTCTTAAGACCATTAGAATGTTATGTCAATAAACACCTACCACTGTACCTGGCAAAATGTAAATGTACATATTGATATAAGGTTTGATCTAAGTAAAAATGAATTATTGTTTCCATTTTGCTTCTTTTAAAAATTTATTAAGTAGAGTCTTGGTTTTTTTGTTTCATCCACATATTATCTTTATTTTAGTTTTTATGACATGAATTTATTTGATGATCTGCTTCAATAATATATTTGCACTCCTGACACAGCTTTCCAAGCAATCTTCTCACCTTAATTAATGAAGAAGCGTCTTTGTTTTTTTGTTTGTTTGTTTATCAAGAGTTTGAGTTTGTACCAAACAGGAACTGTCTCCGGCTAACTTACAGCAATAGAATTGATCAAAAAAAAAATACTGAAGAATTCACAGAGCTGACAAAAGTATTTGGGATCTAAAGTCAAGAAACAACAGAAAAAAAAGCAAAAATAAACAGACAAGTCATATAAGAAATAGCTTCCAAGAATGTTGGTTAAACTCAAAGACTGTTGACTGTGTAACGAATGCTCATGAATGGTTTCAACTCTCTTCTGTGTCTCCTGTTGGAGCCTCAAGATATAAATCTCATGCTGGAACATCTGATTTACGGAGTGTAGGTTACATAGCTCACTGCAGATACTACAGAATTGAGAAGGGAAATGTCTGTTCAGCTCTGGTTTTCAGTTTAGAAACAAGTGCCCTGCTGTTAAATTTTCTTGGGATCACAAGGGAATAAGGACATATGAACATTGACAACTAAAAAAAAAAAAAAATGCTCACTATAATCCATTCCCCCAACTGTTCAAAATTTACATTGTCCTTCTTTGAATATTATAGTTCAGAAAAGAATCCCCCAATCTAACATAACTCAACTGTGTCTTGTGTATATCTCTACTCTTCTTTAAGATATGTAAGAGTGTTCACTTATGTACAATTTCCATTCCTTCCTTACACCTAGTATGATTCCCATCTCAGTATTCTGGAACCTTAGCAGTGGAAGCAGGCCTATAATATAAACCACCAACCACCTTCTACAACAGTAGAGAGGCAGAGAAAACCAAAGTGATACTACTTAGATAAAATAATAGATGCAGTTATTTTAGTAAAAATTATGTGGTTGGATACTGCAGTTTCATTTTCTATGGCTATTCATAAACTACACATAATATAATTAATTATAAAAATGGCACTTATAATTTTCTTTCTAATTCCCATTTCCATATTTACCTCATTCCAGACAAACTCTAATTTTCTTTTTTTTTATTTAAGAGAAAAAAAGACACATATAAGAAAGATAAAAAGCAAAAGAGACAAACGACTAGAGCAAATGCACAACAGTAACACTATAGGTTTACAAAACAGGATGATAGAAACTTGAAAATGGTTGCAGTATTGCGTATCATTACCATCATAATGATTGTTTACATTAACAGATATAGACATATAAAATTGATCTAATCATTTGAGTATTAACCATTCTTTCTCAATAACTAATATATTCAGCAGTATGTTCATTTTAGTTACCTTACATATGCTTATATACAGATTTATAGCTTTTTCCTTTTCCCTTCCCTCTTTCCCTCTTTTACCTTCCCAATTACCTTTGCTCTTTGACCAGTTTTTTACCCTTACATAGTATTTATTGTAGATTTTGGGTCATACGTACTTTTTCAGTTTATTACATCAGGGAGACAATACGGTATTTACACATGTGGATTTGATTTATCTCACTTATGAGTATGGTCTCAACTCGTATCCATTTACTTATAAAAGTCTCCATGCCATCTTTCTTGATAGATGAGTAGTACTCCATTGTATAAAAATAGCACAACTTTTTTTATCCATTCCTTGATTGATGGGCATTTGGGTTGTTTCCAAGATCTGGCAATTACAAATTGGGTTGCTATGAACATGGGTGCACAAATATCACTGTGGTATGATGACTTCAATTCTTTTGGGAAAATGCCCAGACATGGGATAGCTGGGTTGAATGAGACTCTAATCCTAGCTTCTTGAGGAATCTCCACACTGACTTCCAAAGTGGTTGCACCAGTCTACACTGCCACCACAGTGGAGAAGAGTTCATTTTTCCCCACAGCCCCTCCAGCATTTGTTGTTGCTTGATTTTTTTTAATCTTTTGGCCATTCTTTTTGGAATGAGATGGAATCTCAGTGTTGTTTTAATTTGCATTTCCCAAATGACCATTGATGTCGAACATTTTTTCACATATTTATTTGCCATTTGTATTTCTTTGTCTGAGAAGTGTGTATTCATCTCAGATGCACATTTTTGGATTGGGTCCTTGAATTTTAGGGGCCTGATTTCTTTTAATTCTTTATATGTTTTAGATAGAAGTCCTTTGTCTAATGGACAATTGGCTAAGATATTTTCCCAGTTCGTGGGTTTTATTTTCACTCTGTTGGAGATTTCCTTTGACATGCAAAAACTTTTTAGTGAGATGAGATCCCAGTTGTTGATTCTGGGAAGTGTTTCCTGTGCAATTTGATTTTTGTTCATGAACTCTCTGCCTACTCCTATGTCATCAAGATTTTTACCTACTCTGTCTTCTAGTAAGTTTAGTGTCTCTGTTTTTATATTCAGATCTTTGATCCATTTTGACTTTATTTTAGTGCATGATGATAGACATGGATCTAGTTTTAGTTTATGGCATATAGAAAGCCAGTTTTTCCAGCACTATTTGTTAAAGAGGCTATTTTTCTTCCAATGTACATGTATGGCCCCTTTGTCAAAGATGAGGTGGCTAAATGTGTTTGTAGCTGTGGCTGTATCTTCTAATCTATTCCATTGATCTTCAGATCTGTTTTGATTCCAGTACCATGCTGATTTTATCACAGTGGCTTTGTAGTATAGTTTCAAGTCAGGGATTGTGATGCCTCCTGCCTTACCTTTGTGGCCCAGAATTGCCTTTGCTATTCTAGGCCTTTTCTGGTTCCAGATGAATTTCAGAAATACTTTCTCTAGCTCTGTGAGGTAGGCAAGTAGTATTTTGATTGGGATTGCATTAAATCTGTATAATAATTTTGGAAGAATGGCCATTTTCATGATGTTTGTTCTTCCTATCCATGAACAGGGAATATCTTTCCATTTTCTGAAATCTGCTTCAATTTCCTTCTTCAGAGTACTATAATTTTCAGTGTATAGATCTTTTACTTCCTTTGTTAGATTGATTCCTAAGTATTTCATTTTTATGAATGTTATAGTGAAGGGTGTGGTTTCCATTAATTCTCCGTCAGTGACTTTGTTGTTTTTGTACAACAATGCTATTGATTTTTGAGTGTTGACCTTGTATCCAGCAACACTGCTGAATTTGGTTATTACTCCTAGATGTTATTTGATGGATTTTGGGGAGTCTCCTACGTAGAGTATCATATCATCTGCAAATAATGATAATTTTACTTCTTCCTTTCCTATCCTTATTCCCTTTATTTCTTTCTCTTGTCTAATTGCTCTGGCTAATATTTCCAGAAATATATTGAATAGGAGTGGTGATAATGGAAATCCTTGTCTTGTTCCTGATTTTAGGTTGAAAATTTCCAGTTTTTCTGCATTTAGTAAGATGTTGGCTGTAGGTTTATGATATATGGCCTTTATCAGGTTGAGGTAGAGACAAGCTATTTCAATTTTCTGTAGGGTTTTTATCATGTATGGGTGTTGGATATTGTCAAAAGCTTTTTCTGCAACTATTGAGATGATCATGTGGTTCTTGTCCTTGGCCCTGCTGATATGGTGGACTACATTTGTTGATTTGCATATGTTGAACCATCCCTGCATTCCTGGGATGAATCCCACTTGATCATGGTGTATAATCTTTCTGATAAATTTCTGTATTCTATTTGCCAGTATTTTATTGAGGATTTTTGCGTCTATGTTCATTAGGGAGATTGGTCTGTAATTTTCTTTTTTGGTTGGGTCTTTCTCTGGTTTTGGTATTAGGGTAATACTTGTTTCCAGGAATGAGTTAGGAAGACTTGCTTCCCTTTCGATTTCATTAAAGAGTTTGAGGAGTGTTGGCATTAAGTCTTCCCTAAATTTCTTGTAGAATTCAGCAGTGAATCCATCAGGGCCTGGGCTTTTCTTTGTTGGTGGGGTCCTAATTACATTTTCAATTTCATTAGCTAAAATTGGGTTATTCAGCAGCTTTACATCTTCTCGACTCAGCTTTGGTAATTCATAGGTTTCTAGGAATCTGTCCATTTCTTCTGTGTTATCGAATCTGTGTGAGTAAAGGTTTTCAAAGTAGGTGTTGATGATCTTCTGTATTTCCACCAGGTCTGTAGTGATTTCACCTTTTTCATTTCTTATTGCATGAATCTGAGTTTTTTCTTTCCTCTTCTTGATAAGGTTGGCTAGGGGCTTATCAGTTTTATTTACTCTTTCAAAGAACCAACTCTTCAATTCATTAATTCTTTGTATTGTTTTCTTAGTTTCAATTGCATTAATTTCTGCTCTAATCTTAATAATTTCCTCCCTTCTTTGGGCTTTGGACTTGACTTGCTCTTCTTTTTCTAGAAGTTTGAGGTGCAGCATTAAGTTGTTCATGTGTGTTCTTTCCATATTTCTGATGTGGGAGTTTAGTGCTATAAATTTCCCTCTGAGGACTGCTTTCATGTCCAACAGGTTCTGGTAATTTGTATTTGCATTTTCTTTCAATTGTAGATACTATTTAATTTCTTCTTTAATTTCTTCTGTGACCCATTGTTTATTTAGGAAAGTATTATTTAATTTTCATATGTTTATGTGCTTCTTGTGGGTTTTTGTCATTCATTTTCAATTTTATCGTGCTATGGTCAGATAATATGCATAGAATTATTTCATTTCCTTTGCACTTACTTAAGCATGTTTTGTGGACAAGTATATGATCTATTTTAGGGAATGACCCATGTGCAGCTGAGAAGAATGTGTATTCTGTTGTTGATGGGTGTAATACTCGGTACATATCTACTAGGTCCATTTGTTCATAAGTTTGATTCAGTTCTGTTATTTCTTTCCTGATTTTTTGTTTGGTTGATCTGTCTCTCTGTGACAGTGGGGTATTAAGGTCCCCTGTTATAACTGTATTATTGTTTATTTGGTTTTTCATGTCTATTAAGAATTGTCTTACATAGTTGGGTGCTCCCATATTCGTTGCATATATATCTAGGATTGTAATCTCTTCCTCTTGAAGTTTTCCCCTAATATGTATGTAGTGACCTTCTTTATCTCTTTTGATCATTCTCGGTTTGAAGTTTGCATTGTCTGCAAACATAATAGCTACCCCTGCTTTTTTCTGGGTTCCTGTTGAGTGGAGTATTGTTTTCCAGCCCTTGATTTTTAGTCTGTGAATTTCCTTTTGAGTGAAACATGTTTCTTGTACACAGCATATTGTTGGATTTTGTTTCTTAACCCACTCTGCCAGTCTGTTTCTTTTTATTGGTGAGTTGAGATCATTTACATTGATTGATATAACTGATATGCACTGACTCATTCCTGTCATGATATCTTTCTGTTGTTGGTTTTCTACATTTTCTATTTAATTATTTGCCCTGCTTAGCGGTTTCCTTTTGTTGTTGTTCTTAAGATTGTAGCTATCTTTGTCTCTTTCTAGAGTGTCTTTCAGCACCTTCATAGTGTTGGTTTGATGGCCATAAATTTCTTCAGTTGTTCTTCATCATGGAAGTATCTTATTTTTCCATCAGTTTTTAAGGATAGTTTTGCAGGGTACATCAATCTGGGTTGAAAGTTGTTTTCTTTCAGTATTTGAAATACTTCACTCCAAGCTCTTCTTGACTGAAAAGTTTGTGTTGAGAAGTCTGCCATGATTCTGATAGGCTTTCCTTCATAGGTGATCTGTTTCTTTTCTCTGACAGTTTTTAGTATTTTGTTCTTGTGCTGTATTTCTGATACCCTAATTATTATATGTCTGGGTGAAGGTTTATTTTGGTTATGGTTAATTTGGTTCTGTATGCCTCACTTATCTGTATATCAGATTCTCTTCGCATGTTTGGAAAATTTTCTACTATTATTTCTGTGAATAGTCTTTGCAGGTCATTAGTATTGACCCCTGCTTTTTCATTTATGCCTATTAATCTGATGTTATTTCTCTTGGCATCGTCTTGCAGCTGTTGAATTGTTGTTTCTTGGTTCCTTACTATTTTTAGGAGATCTTTTCTTTCGTGGCCATGATCTCCCGTACTGTCTTCAAGATCTGAGATTCTATCTTCAGCTTCATTCAAGTGGTTCTTCAAACTTTCCATCAAATTTTTCATTTCTTGAATTTCCCGTTGAATCTGTTTCATGCATTCTATTTGTTTTATATTGTTCATTCAAAGTTTCCATCATTTTCTCATGTTCTTCTATTTTTTATCTTGATCTTCTTTAGATACACACAACATTTCTTTCATAATGATTGTCATTTCTTTTTTTTCTTTTTTATTTTTTTCATCATTGGAGATTGAACTCACAACCTCCTGCCTGCCAGACAGGTGCTTAAGCTGCTGAGCCAAACTTCCAGCCCTGGTTTTTATTGAGGCGGGGTCGCACTATGTAGCTCAGGCCAGCCTTGCACTCGCGTTGTAGCCCAGGCTGGCCTCGAACTCACAACACTCCTCCTACCTCAGCCTCCCGAGTGCTGGGATTAAAGATGTGCACCACCATTCCCGGTTTGTCATTTCATTTTTAAGCTGAGAGTTTATTTCTGATTTGAGTTTCTCTGTAGTTTCGTGGAGTTGTTTCTTTACTGCGTTTGCTATCATTTCATAAAGTTCAGTTTTATGACTCCCAGTGTCTTCCATTTTAGTGTCTCATGGGTTTGTTCTCAGTAGGCTGGGGGATTGAGACTGCCTCTTGGTCTTTCATTTTGTAATTTTCTTCTGGGACCTGTGTGGTGGGGCAGGCAGCCTCCCAATGAATTGTACTGGATTACTGTGTTGGGTAGAGCTTCAATCCTCCAATATCCCTGTGGCTAGCTGGGTCACACCCCCATATTAAGGTTCTGGACCGTTTTGTTCTGTGGTCTGTGATACTGGTTGCATGTTCCCCTGATGTACTCTGTTGGGTTGACCTGGGATGCTGGGTTGGACAAAGCTACCTCCCTGTAGCTAGCAAGGTCACACCCCTGGGGCTTTTGCTGGGGCCTAGAACCTGGCTGTGTAGCATTCAGGACCCCCGTGACCCAGGTAGCTAGCAGAGATGCAGTCCTGGGGTATGTCACTGGACCTTCAGCCTGGTTGGGTAGAGTTTGGAATCCCTGGGTCCCAGGCAGCTAGGCAAAGCACACCCCAGAGTGTGGCACCACCCTGACCTTATGTCTGGCTGCAAGGAGTTCAGAACCTCTGGAGCACCAGGCAAGCCCAGGCAAGTCCCAGGCATATAGTTCCAGGGCATTGCTCCTGGTTAGGTGGGTTCAAAACCTCTAGGACCTACTGCACTGGCCACAACCCTGAACAATGGAGCTTGTACCTTGTGCTCTGATGTGCAGAGCTCAAGTTCCCTAAGGCCCTGCAGCTACACTGGCCAGTCCCTGATGAGCAGCTCTGGGGCTCTGGGCTGGGCTGGGCTCAATACCTCTGTGCTCTGCGAGGCTGACCGGGCATTCCCCTGGTGGTTTGTCCTAAGACTCAGGACGGGGTAGAGCTGGATCCTCTGCACAGCTAGTGAGGGCACACTCCCAGAGTGTGCTGCTGGAGCCTCCGCCTTACTGGGTGGGGGCCAATACCTCCAGGACCCAGATGGCTAAGCGGAGCACACCCTGGAGTGTGGCGCCACCTGGACCATGCATCTGGCTACAAGGAGTTCAGAGCCTCTGGAGCACCTCAGTTATTTTTTGAAAATATCAATTTTCAAAGAAGTTAGCTTTCTGTACAAAGTTGGCATATTAATAATGATGGTCCTGGGGCCAGGGATTCAGCTCAGTGGCGTAAGTGCCTGCCTGGCAAGCATGAAGTTGTGAGTTTGATCCCTCAACATCCTTGTAATGCCGAAACACCTCGAGGAGTGCCTCTTAATCGAGCAAAGGTTAATTTTCTTTTAGTCTGTCCAAGAGTGTGTAAAACTCAAAATGGTATCTGTGACTATTGTTATACCCTTGGGAAAAAACATAATTTCTGAGTATTATATTATTTATTGTGAAATTTAAAAACTTAGAACTTACCAACTTTAAACATTCATTATCTGTGGTGGTTGATTGACAATTTAAGTGAGAATGCCCAGTTTAATTGGTCCTGGGAGAGGAAGATCCACTTTAAGGAAAATTGTCAGAATGGTACAAAAAGAAGAACCAAAGGAAAAGATTTCAGCTGATCTCCCTTGGAGGAGACTTTCCCCAGTCCTGCAAGCTATTGTGAGTACTGACTATTACAAAATTGATATCAGGAGTGGGGCAATTGCTGTAAAGTTGTCTGGTTATGTGACTCAAAGGCCTTTGGAACTTGTTCATGGAAAGAATTTGGAAAGGTGGCTGTTGGATCCCAGGCAGTGTGTGCAGTGGCAGAAATTTTGCTTGCATTTTGCTTGTGTCCAGAGATTTTGCCTGGGTGACAGAAGACATTTCAAGGCAGTCTACTGTTGAGATGCTATCATGGTTAATGTTGAGGACTTTTGGCCAGAACTATGATGGGAATCAAGAGCAGAGAACCAAGCACAGCAATTTGTAGTGTTTTATGTTTGACCAAAGGGGAGTTTCTAGTGGATTTGTAGATTGCAAGGATGAAGCAGAGAACATGGTTATTGAGAAGGAACATGACAATGGAAATCATGACCTGAGCCCTTTTATCAGAGAAACTATGTTTAGGGAAGGGAAAAGTGTATTTAGAGTGCCCTTCAGGCATCTGCTAGTTTTACCATGCCCTGTTGTTGAAATTAAGGGAAAACAAGGATTGTGATTAGAGTAGTTCTCTCCTAATATGATCACAATGTAATAATATGATGTTGATGGATTTGATGTTTTTTAAGTATTGCTAAATCATGTGCATAAATGAAAACCAAAAGAATTTTACAATTTGAGAATCCATATTTTTTTTAAACATGGGTACACTATATTGTACTTCTTAAAGTATTCTTTTTATTGCGGGTGTCATTTTTCTTATTTGATTTTTTGCTTTTTTGTTTTGTTTTGTTTTGATTTTGTAGTGTTGGAAATCAAACTATACTTTTTGGTATTTTAATTGCTGTTTGTTATTAAATACATTTTAAAGATTTGGAATAAAGTGAAAGAAAAGAGTTGTTGTGATGCATGTACATTTGTAGTTTTTAGACACCTGTTTGTAATCAGGCTATATAGTCAATGTATTGTGCTTTTAATTTTGAATTTTGAGAGCACTTTGAATATCTGTTTCTTGTGTGGAAATGACTGCAATGATAATCATATATGTATAACTGCTATATTACTATAAATCTGAATAGATCAAGACATGTTAATTTTTTACAAATCTGCTGCTGGAGACTGGTTCAAGGAAAAATGTGTCTGGTTATTTAGTTAACAAGAGTCGGATTGTAGGGGTTAATTGACTAACCACCAACATGAGAAGAAACACACAGCTTAATTAAGTCAACCTAGTTCTAGATATTAAAGGCCCACTTTATTGAGGATAGCTGTTGGACAGTATAAAAAGGAAAATAGGAGGGAAGGGTTTTAGCTGATCCTCCTTGGAGAAGCCTTGTCCCAACCCTGCAAGCTCTTATGAACACTGACTAGTACATTATCCACTGTTCATAAGAATTCAGAAGAAACATAGCTAGGTTTTCTGACCCAGGGTGTCCTACAAAGCTGCCATCAGTGTGTTTGTGAGGTTATGGTCTCATCTGAAGGATCTAGTGTGGAGAAAACCACTTTCAATTAAACTTAGATGGTCGCTGGCAGAATTCAGCTCTTCATGTGCTTCTGGACCAAGAGCCTCACTTTCTTCTCATGTAGACCTGCCAGCAGAGCAGTTCTCAATGTGATACCTTACTTCTATCAGAAGCACGTGGAAATCGCTTCTCAGCCTTTTGGTAAGATCAAGTGCAGAAGCATGAGGAAATGCAAGAGTGGAGCTAGATAAAAACCAGAGTCCATTTGTAACTTAATCCAGTAAATGATATCCTATTACTTTGCTTTGTTCCATTCATGAAAAGCAACACATCAAATCCAGCAGATGCTCAAAGGAAAGAAACTACACATAGATACTGAACAGGAGAAGACACTAAGCACTTTCCTAGAAACCATCTACCAACACTGCTTAGATCCATATGCAACACAACTCAGTTCTGGATAAGGAAGAAAAGTTTTCTCAACGTTGTCATTAGTTATAAGTACAGGATTTACTTACACACTTTACTTCCAGGCACAGGTATACAGCTTTGAAAGAAAAATTATGTCTAATTTCCTAGTCAATAACAGGGTGTACTCAGCATCTGATCAGGTGTTTATTCCACAATTATTCAGGAGATCTAGTACAGCATGTGGCACCTGGACAGCTAGGTCTTGACCTAAGGTGGACTTGTTGGCTTTCTTGATTAGAACAGTGGCTATTAGAGCATGAAGGCAAAAGGGGGAGGAAGCCCTCAACTAACTAGATTCAAGTATTTGTACAGTTATTTGGGCAATCTAGAAGCTGACATGAGAGACTTGACTAGAATTTCAACCACATATCCAGAGGTCCCAAAACCACAAAATGTTTATAGACTGTCAAACTGCCGAATACACCTCTCCTGCCTGTAAAGCCAGTTCAAGATCTCTGAGCTGCCAATGCCACCTCAGTTGCCTTCCATCTGGTACACCTGCCTGAGCCTAAAGAATGCCTTCTGCCTTCAGTTGGCTCCTGTCATCCAGCTTCTCTTCACATTTAAATAGAAAGATCCAAGTTCTGGACTCAAAAGTCAACTGACCTGGACTCAGCCACCCAGAAGTTCAAACTTTGTCTACCCTTTTTGGAGAGGATCACTGCACTTCTAATTAATGACACTCAAGCTGCCTGCTGGAGAACCACAAACGTTTTGCTACAAAATCTGGTAGAAACCGGTTGCAAGGGAGAAACTCCACAAATTTCTTGGAGCTGTTGGCTTCTATAGAATCTGGAGCTGAGAGGGCAACAAAAGTTTGTGGAGTCCTGCTGTGATAATGGGCCTACGTTTGATCACTGGCAGCAACAACAGACCTGCATTTGTAGCAGAGATAACTAAATAAAACTACATACAACATACAGCCCACAAGCTCTAAAAAGTTGAAAAAAATAAAACAATTCTACCAAAACAGCTTGTGGGTAGCTCCACAAAAATTTAACTGAAAGACCAGTTATACCTATAGCCACTCCTGCACACACATATAACCCAAGTGCGTATTAACTACCTCTACAAGTTTCAGAAATCCAGCATTAGATTCACTGGAGAATTTACCTGGACCAGATAGATCTGAAGAGCCAACACACTCAAAACTTTGTTCTGGTCACTCTGGGCACTGACCAGTCCATGAAAGTCTGAAGCCTGAGGACATATATATTCCCCTTGACTTTTATGTCTTTTCAGGCTGCTTACCCGAGTCCTTACTCCCCTGTCCTCTGCCAGCCATGGTTTTTGCCTTAAACTCTGTGGATGATTGTCCCGAGAGAATAGAACAATCAATTGAACACCTGACAAATATCTGATGAATGTCCAAGACACCCTGGACACTCTCCTAAATCAGAGTAACTCTCTCACTACCTTGCCAGAGTAACATTACAGAATAGACAGGCCTCAATTATGTCTCTTCCAAAAAACAACTTAGGGAAAAACTCTATAATAAGGTAATTTTGGGGACTTTGGCTAGGGCCCATCCTGGGATCACTAACAACCCTAATGTTACTGCTTCTAGTTGGGACTTGTCTCAGAAGCTCACATGCAATATGCCCAGAAAAGATTTCCTGAGAAAACTAAATGAGGGGCGAAATGTAGCAAGCAGAAAACACACCTCCCCCCGCCAGCCAGTATACTTCAGTTTTCTAGGTAATAGTTTCAGTTACAGTTCTGGTTGCTTCTGTTTCTTAGAAATGACTGGTCACTGTGAGGCATAGCTGGTCATCATGAGGCATATTGTACAAACCAATCAAAGACAGCCAAGTGCTCTACCTCTGTACCCCATGCCCTCTTTGCAACCCTATAAAGATCTGCCTCTCTGAGTCTTTGAAGCCTGACATTTTGAGAAACTAGTCAGTGCCTGTTGAACATTAAATAAATCTGAATCCAAATTCTGGGTGTCATTTAGTGTTTCTGCTTCCATTGCAACTAGATCCAAGCATTTGTATACTCTGGGCTTGTTTTGAAAGTTAAGGCCATTATCTATCTCCACACTGTTTTCGTAAAGAAAAATCTTTCCAAGTGCTTAGGTGTTGGCTAACCCATCAGCCATCGCTGATTAAAGATATTTAACTCTCACCATAACTTTCTGTAAGGAAAGATGGGCAAAAAATAAGTAAATAAATAAAACTTACTATTTCAAAAATAAATCACCACAAGTATTTACATTATCTATTTTCATTCAGAATCACACCAAAAATTTAGTAATATTCCTGGGAGTATCTATACTTGGATTAAGGAGAAAAAAATCATAGTTTTTCAAGATATAGCAATAAGAGTTAAGTCTAAGTTGCCATCACCCATTCAAAGCTGGAGCAGTATTACAATATTACAATGTCATTTCTTGTGAGGAAAAAAAAAAATGACCTGAATGCAAAGTGCATGAATTAATGCTAATTCTGAGTGCATGAACTGATTCTTCCAAGTGGCTCTGTGTGCCTCCCATCACTTGCTTTAGATGCATATCTTTTCATAGTTTTATGTGTTGTACATAGGTCATACCAAGGCATGCAGGGTATTAATATTATGCTTTCCTGTTCCCATTAGAATGATGATATTAATGTAGGTAACAGCGTATTCCACTGTAAAATTATTAGATGATTACATTTTCTCCAGACTTGAGGATGTGAAATAATACTGGAAAAAGTGATGAAATTATAGCAAAGATCCCTAAAGGTAAAATTCAATACCTCATTTAAAAATGGTGTGCTTCACTTAACAGGATGGGGAAAAATGAATTTCAAATTAAAATCTGAGAAATATTTATCTGGAGTTGTATCAGTTGGGAAACAAATCCTGGCATATCAGCTGCAATGAGATTATTTTCTGTTTAAATAACTACACATAGGGTTACTTTTCATGGCATATCTAACTTTGCTACTCAGAGGAAAGATTCAAGTACTACAATAAGAATAATTATTTTGACATCTTCAATCTACTAATGATGGTATTAATCAATATCATTAATATAAGGTAATATAATCCATTTAAATGGGAAATTGCTTTTGATTTATTATTTTTGGTAAGTAAAAGGATTGTGTTTCATATTTTCTACCAAATATTCCCATGTCATCAATTCTACCAAATTACTCACCCTTATCACACACACAGGGAGCAAAAGTGAAATTTGTCTAAATCCCTAAAGATGCCTATTTTGACTAACTACTTTGCAAAATACTAAAAGAAGTTCCCATTGAACTAAACTCCATTGATCCCTTAACTGCATGATCCTCTAATCTACTGGGGAATCACACAGTGCAAATCTACATCTCCTGAACAATTCTGTTGAATTTTATTGATCTGTCAGAGATCTATAATTTCCAAAAAGTTTAGCTCTTTTCTATTTCTCAAACAGAATCATATATATATATGGCGTTTAAAAGAAGGATAACACAGAGATGGACAAAGCACTTACTTGATGTGATTTGAGAATACATCCTAAAGTGTTCTGGCCTCTTCAAGGTATAAGCAATTGGTTTCAGAAATCATTCAGACACAGGAGTTGGAATTAATTCCAGCAATAGTCTAGCACAATAATTCAAGTCAGGTTTCTCTCATTAAACCTCTTTTAAAAAATCTGTTAGGTCTTCATCAAAATGCATTTCCTCTTCTTCCTTGGACCATGACAAGGTTATAGCTCCACCTTGCCCTGAATGTGCATGTGGTCATGTCACTGAATTCTAGCCCCAGAAATCTTAAGTGGCATTTGCTACTTCCAAGTATGACCCAAAAAAGTCTCTCACAAGAATTTCTTCATGTATTTTCTTCCTTCCACGATAACCAAGGTGGCCTATGACAGTAACTGTTAGGAGTTGACAAAGGTGTTATAAACCTGGATCGCTAAATAGCTTTATGAAGCATCCACTTCCTCTTTTTAACCCCTAAACTAAACTACCTTGAATCTGGGCAAAAGTAAAGTTTTAAGGTGTTATGCGCTTATAGTTTTGTGCATATTTTGGTGTATATCTTGGAGTTTATGTGTGTATTTGGTATACTTGTATATTTACACATCTTTATCTGCCCTGAATAATACATTAGTGTGTTCTCTAAATATTGTAATTACAAGGAACACTATACTCATTAAAGATCATCAATTATCACAACTGCTTTTTTCATCTCTGAAACTTTTCAGGGAGCTCAGTTCAACTGCATTTTATATTAGTAGTACATAGTGGTTATTAAAAAAATCCACAAATATAAAACAAAAAAACAGCTATTAAAGCTCTTTTCAAAAGTTCTGGTATGTACTTTATTGTATTTTTTGAGTCACCTTGGAGAACACAGTAAAAGTGCAGACCACAAATGATAGACACTCTTAAGATTTCATACCACCATAATGCCATTATACCAATAAATATATAAGTTTAACTTAATATGTATCACCACTGAGTTCATGTTTCAGCTAGCAAGTCATATCTATATTTACAACTGTTGTTATGACTACATATTCCACAAATTCTGTATGACCCTTTATGTCTACAAATTAAATTGTTAAAAAAATTAAAATATTTAATGGAATGGAAGAGATAGAGAATAAAGAAAACTATCTTCATTTTTAAAACAAATATGTTTTCAGGTTAGAGAGAAAGAGCCACATCAGGCGAGGGAGATTTCATAGGGTGTAGAGTTCAAGATACACAAAATCCTCTGAATCTTTCCATATTGTCCTAATACCAATCATTGCACTTATGCCTATTCTAATTAAAGTTCTTAACCTTCCTAAAAGGTAACTGATTCAGTTAAACTGGTGACTTAATTTGAAAGACAATATATTCAAATGCTGAATTTCATTCTTGACTCTTTGAGGCACACAAATGTAGTTGTTATATAATCATAGAAAACTTTGGCTATTGTGTATGGTTCAATCCCTATTATTAAGGGTGATAAAAAGAGAAAACCTTGGGATGTCAGTCTGTGTATTGAGAATTTAGAGTTTGATATTGTCATTTTCATCTTTCAAGTTGTCTTTAAAAATAGCCAATGAACTTCATTTCTTTAATATTTCTCATTTCTATCTTCCTATTTAAGAGCAGAGGAAAGTCAATTTTATAAAGTCTGTTTTCAAAGAACACTTTATTTCTGGGAACACAGTTAGTGAATTCAATTAGAAAATTCATCATTATAAGTCATGGTCTGCCAAAATCATATTCCTCAACACTGACTGAATTTTGTTTAGTTTCAGGCCAAAACAGGCAAGGTACCCAATAACAGATTTTTAAGAGTTCATTGTTTGTCACATATTCATCAGCATTCTTGGCTATAAATAATAGAAAATATCTCTGATTAACAAAGCAAAAAGTACATACATTTAAAGACTATGGGATATAAAAATATTGTTACAGGCAATTGAGTTGGATAGAAATATTATAGGCAGTCAGACAGAGCTAGGTCCTCAAAGGAGCCAGTGCAGAAACCCAGACACCTTGCAACAGTCGGGGAGACAGACACCTCCTGCCTTGGGTCACAACTCAAGACAAAAGACCAAACAAATACACCCACATCCTAAGGGCTGATATCTAAATAATTCTCTACCACGCTGAGAAAGCCAGGAGTCACCATCCCAACCCTCTGTGGGAAGAGTCACTGCTCTTTAAGCATGTCTGCTTGCTATGTGACTCACTTCCTCATTTGTCTCTGATTTAATTCATTTTACCTGAACAATTAATCTTATTGGTTGACCATAGTTCTGTCCCACCTTATTTCTACCTTGTGAGTTCCCAGGTTTTCCCAACCTTGGACCCATCTCACCTCGTGGTTTTACTCTATAAAAGTCCCTAGAAAAGACAGTCTCTGACAATCCACTCGGGACCCCTTCTATCTCTCTCTCAGACAGAAGCTTTCTTTCTCTCAAGAAATATATTCTGCTCTTAACCTCCATTGTTCCTAAAACTCATTCTTTGATTTTAGAGAACACGAACTCAGACTAGACACATAGTAGGTTGGGAGTTTCATTCCCCTATTTCAGTATTAGTGAGAAGTATGAAAAACCAGCTTAAGAATGGACAGAAACCATAGGAAACAAGTACAGGTAAGACTTTGCTCAGATGTCTGTCTGTTCCAGTCTGGCAGTGGCCCATGCATGGTGCTGGTTTCCAGACTAGACTCGCTTGCTGGGGTGGCTTTGTTCTTGTTCAGGCTGACAAACAAGAAGTACCAACATCACCCACTCCCCTACCCGTGCCGTAAGCACCTGGCTTATCTGGAGAAACACAGGCTGTGATAATTGCTATCAAGATGAAATGTAATTGGATGCCTGTGGTGCTCTGCTGTTTCACTAACATTGTAGGTCTAGGGCCAGTAGTCTGATCATAGGTTCAGAGGGTATCAGTACACAGTGTGGCATCCAGGGGAGATCTCCTTCTGAGGGTTGCAGCCATTGTTGATTCCCTAGGGTCTTGTTTTGGAAGTCCTATATTGTTTTCATTGTTTTGTTGGGTTGGGTTTTACTCTCTTTTGTTTTGTTTATGTCAAAGCCAATGACAGGAACAGCAATTTCAAAGATGGCAAGATATATTATGGTAGTGATTTTGGATTTACTACTGGCTTGTTTGGAAGTCCTTTATTGCATTCACTGCTCTGTTTCTATTGTTTCTATTCTATTCTGTTGTTTGATTTTTACTATGTCCAAAGTTATCTGCACCTATTTGGAAGACATTAAAAGGCATTATGGTAACTATTGTTGATTTTGTAATGTTTTGAAGTCCTATATCTCTTACACTGGTTTATTTTGATTGGTTTTACTCTGTTTTATCCTCTTTAAAATAAAAAAAAAAGATTTTGCTCAGATGCATCACCTTAGGACACTGCGTGCCTCTGGCTTGTCAGATGCTCCCTGGGCTCTAACTGCTCCATTGTTCTTGCCACTGTCCCATCATACTCTGCTTCCCGGGAGATGCGATAAGTCATCTGATAGATCTATATGCTACATAAACTCCCATATGATAAGACATTTGGTTGAAAAAGAGACCCAGATTACAAGTATCCTCCAGATTGAATTGGGCAATGGGTAAGCAAGTAGGCTTTAGATATCTACCCTTTTATTATCGATTTGGCTAACTGATGCAAAAATGCCCTGATTACAATAAAGAAAATTTCAAGCAAATCATTCAAAACATAATTGTCAAGATACAAACAACTGCATAGATACCCTCAGCTTGTCTAATTTCTAGTTTATTTGTCATAGAAAAGTAGCCCTTTCAATGACAGAACCAGAGTTCAGTCCTATTTACTGGACGCAAGTTCACTGTTCATATAAAGAATCAGTGATGTTTACCATTCTCTCTGCCTCCTTGCTTCAGGAGTTCGTGAATTCTTAGACTTGCCCTTTGTTGCTTTAGGATTTACTCAAAGTGTAATAGCCTTAAATTCTTATTTCAGGATTAAAGGAGCAAGGTCTCATTTAGACTTCTTGACAATATAAATCCTCCTCCCTGGATTTACTTAAGAATTAGAAATATCGAGCATCTTCCTTTTGCGTAAAATGGTAACTTCACCATTTTGCTTTATCTGAATAATATTTTGGGAAACTCTGTGACTAGGAACTGAAATTATGTAAAAGGGATTTAGGTATTCTCTGGGTCCTCAAATAATAAGAAATGCCATCAAAATATCATTCACAACACTGAAAATGTAAAATTAATAATGACTATCTTCCAAAATTCTGACATTGTAGAGAAAGTCTTATAGTGCTTTGATAAATCACTTTATTGATTATTCTGTGTCTGTCAGTGACTGAAAGAATTCAATACATTTTTCCTTTATACAAAATGACTTTTTGAGATATTTACAGATCCATTCAAATGAAAAAACAGCCACTTACAGGTATTAATAGATGTCCCATAATCTGCTGTTGAAGTATTCATTAAAATTTTGATGAAAAGCTGAGTCTGCTAGAGTCACTACTGAGTGTTTTATTAAGTAATGTTATTGCTACTTGATGACTGTGCCTGTTTGATCAAAGGGTTGGACCTGTCTAGATCAAAAGTTTAATTTCAGGAAGTAAAATCTTAATATTCATTTACATCTTCTTAAGGTGCTTCTTCACTCTTTAGAGTGACCGATGAGTTGGAAATTTGACAAGTCTATACACAAATCCTTTTCCTTTTACTATGTATGACTTTGTGATTCTGCCTACAATAAAGTATAATATCTGTGGTGTTGAGTGGAGAGACAAGCAAAGAATCAGTCAGTGACTTCTCTTAGACACTGAAGAAATACTTTGTTGAATCTATTTTCTGCCCCCTTATGGATACAAGGATTCTTAAAGACAGAATCTAATCTTTAGAAAAGTTTCTATTCAATAGAAATGTGCAAGGAACTATTTTAAAATATATAGGGAATGATGGTTCATTTAAGCAAAAGATAGTGCCATAAGAAAGTTGAACATAAAGAGCTTTAAGAAATTTTTTAAAAATCACATTTCCCACTATAAAGATTGAGTGACTACAGGAAAGATGTGATGTGAATCACGTCGTAAAGGGTTAAAATGTCAAAATGCATTTGCAGTTGTAATGTCAAATGCAAATGAGAAGCATTTCAATTTGAGCAAACAAAAAGAGAAGTTCTGTGTACAAATATTTCAAAGATAAATTCAACAAAAAATAGATGCATTAACTTCATTTGAACATAGGTAATATAGATGAGCACGAGGATCTATAAAGGTAAATGGGATGAAATCATTTTACTCTTTTAAAGGTATTTTATGGCTTTTAAGGCAAGCTAATTACTAATAATCTGTATTTCACATAGATTATTATGCATTAAAATTAAAAGGATGAAAAGATTCATATATGAATCTATTTTAAAATAAAAAATGCATGCAATATGGAAATACATACCTCTCAAGAGGAATTTGGGTAGAATGTGTGAAAGTTAATCACAATCAACACACTAATTTATAAAAATAAAGCACATCTATCTTTGCAGATGTATATCAAATTTATATCTTTATCACTAATCTCTTTGTGGAACATTATTCCTACCCTTCTGTATGCTATTGATGCCATTTGTCTTGGCATAAACCTATAATTATATCTCTCTAGAAGGCTGAAACAGGAGGACTGTAACTTTGAGCCCACTCTGTGATACATAGTGATTTCAAGTTCAGCCTGGATGATACATTGAGACTATCTTAAAAAAACAAAAACCTAATTAAAATAAATGTTTTCACAGATCATGACCTAAAAACATCTTACCTTTTCAACATTTGAAGTCTTCTGAATATCAACTTATTAATTAACTAATTCTATTATTCAATAGCCATTAGTAATTCACATATTCACACGCCTCTAATCACAGCAATCGGGAGACTCAGGTAGGAGGAGCATTGTGAGTTCAAGGCCAGCTTGGGCTACAACATGAGCGCAAGGCCGGCCTGAGCTACGTAGTGTGACCCTGCCTCAAAAAACTAGGGCTGGGAGTTTGGCTCAGCGGCTTAGGTGCTTGCCTAGTAGGCGCGAGACTGTGAGTGTGATCCGCCCCCCCCCAAAAAAAGTAAATTCAAAACAGTGTGAAAGGGTAAATGAATTGTTACAGGTTGATTGATGTCTGTATGCTGCTTCTCATTCATTGTAATGTACAAGCCCATAAATAATGCATAAATGTTAATTTTTGTTTACCAGTGATTATTTTACAATGGGATCTAACTTTTTTGTGCTTAGTCTCTTTACTATAAACACAAGCTAACTTAAATGAAATACTAAAATTGATTTTAAAGAGTATGACATGCTTTATTATTTCATGAGTTATTTCTTTGATTAAAGATATTCAATCATATAGTTATTCAGTACTAGAATTGGAGAGAATGTGAAGGCACCTTGTAAAATCTGTTCCTTATTAGTATGGACAGAACAGTGAATATAATGGGCTGTCACCCCCAGGATTAAGTTACTAATCATTTGGCTGTGAATTAAACAAAAGAAAATTTGCCATGATTGGATCCAACTCAGAACAAACCTTTGAAAAGAATAAAGGGCACAGAGAATATTCCAAGATGAGGCAAACTGACGTGCTTTCGGGGAAAAAGGACCTGAGGGAGACCCCTGAATACTGAGAGCAGTCTCTAACTAAAGCAAGGATCTCAGTCAAACAATAACCAGAAAATGAATTATATCATTTAAAGGCCCTTTAGTGAGCTTAAAGAGAATGTCTCTGAGTATGAAGTCTTTTAAATGCTGTTTCAAGTTGGCATCTGGACTGCAGGGGCTCTCAAAACTCTAAAAAGAAAAGACCAATTCCTTCAAATATATTTTCTACCTATTAAATCTGTACTACAATTTGCTCCAAGATGGAAGTTTTCTTTCTTGATTTATTTGATTCCCCTGTGGTTTGAAGTCAAAACAATGTTTCAGAGAAGGGATTTATATTGAGAAACAGAGTTGGGGAATAAAAAACCATAGTAAGAGTTAAGGCATGGTAAGTAAAAAGTTAGCAATAGATTTTGAGAAATTTTTGGTGTGCGTGTGAATATAGCCACATATGTTTTTGCTTATGTGTATACTGGTCATAATGTCAAACATATTTCTTATATAATGCCATAAGGCATTCAAGGTTAAAAACTTTCATGTTTCAAAGGAAAGCAGATTTCTTCAATTAAAGGAAGTTTATTATCAAAATGAATAACAGAGCCTCAGATTGGAAAGTTTAGAATAAGGCATCAATCTATACCAGAGACTATAATTCAAAGGAGAAATTTATAATTTTTTTGAAATAGATAACCAGAAACTGGTTACATGAACTTGAATCCTTATACTATTAGCAGGAGTACAGAAAAATCACAAGAGAAAGAGAGGATATCTTTGCAAGTCCCACTGTTGTTTTAACCTCCCTCCTACTTTTGAACATACAGGCCATAGCTGAAACCTTCTGCAATTGCAGTCTAGACAGCTACATCTTAATATGACACTGTACTTTGAGGACACGTCAGAAGTATATGAATTTAGAGAAAGAAACTTAGGATCTCTAGTAGAAATTCCAGTCAAGTCATCTTTTAGTTGTAAGAGAACCCTGTAGGTTTTGTAGTAGACCCTGCAGGTAGAAGTTGAGAAGGTATTAGTGGTAGCCAATTTCAAGATATTCTGTCTATAGAAAGAGAGTTACCATTAGGAAATTGTCCAGCAAATCTACAAACATGTTCCCACATAAGATTCAACTTTCAATATGTGTAAGGTCCAGTGAGAATAAAATGGCTTAACCTTGGTCCCTTGCTGCAAAAATGGACGGATCAGAAATGCAAGCTACGTAAGGAGGAACAGTGGTTAAGTGTTCAAAGAGAAAAAGGTCCCAGCCCTTGTCCTACTGTAAGAAGTAGTTCCAAGCAGGACCTCACCTGGGAAAATTGAGGGAGGAAATTATTAACTTAGTTGGTGCTATGGTTGGTACATGAAACTACATATTTTCCTTTTCAACCATTTTATTGAGACTTTGTTTACAATTTAAAGTGATTAAAACATTTCCCTTATTTAAGAATGATGAGAAAATTCAATGGCATGCCTGAGTGTGTATGCAGTGACTGAGAAATGTAGGGTTTAAAAAAAAAAGAGTGGGGTACAAAAATGAAGTGGCTTTTTATGATTTGCTTTGAGGCCTTCTCGTGTTAGACACCTAAGAAAATAAAAAGAATGGGCGAGCCTCAGCAGCCTTAGTCAGGCTTCCCTCAAAAGCATTGCCCTTCAGGAAATACAACCGCTCATTTCCAGTGACCTCCTAGTGGTCACCTGGTCAGAAGGCCAAGCCATTGGTCATTGATGCCGTGGCCTTATCTGTTCTGCTCTTGTGTCTGAGTCTGCTCCCTTCAAATATTCTTTTCTATTCATTCTGTTGGTTTACTCAGAGTATTTCTATTGCCTCCAAGCTTTTGTGTACTCTTCTGTATGCACTTCTGTGTTGCACACCCCGTACTGCTAACTGCTCTCAGACACTCTAAAAGCAAGACTAGGCACAGGACACTCTGCTGACATGATCTCTCCCTCTAGATTATGAATTCTCGGTAAACCCCAATATCTCTCAGGCATTTTTAGATCCTTAAAAATTATACATGGTCTCAAAGGTCTTTTGCTTATATAGGTTACATATATGGTACTAATAGTTCCTATTTTAGATACTAAAACTGAGGAACTTCAAAGGACTTGTTTATTAAAAATAAGATTCAATTACATGTGAACATACTAGTACATATCTGTGAAAAAAGTCATTTTCCAAAATCATATATTTAGTGAGAACTGCATCATCTCCCATTTTGTAAGTCTCATTTACTGTTTAGATTTTCATATCTGCTTCTACATTCAACCTTTTGTGATATACTCTTTTGATCTACATCTATAAAGAAAATCTAGCCCACAAGGTGTGACTATGGAAACCGTAGGAATTTACCAACCCATTGAAAGTGTCTTGAGGGTGCCATGTCCTTGGACCAAACTTTGATTCAATCACATTTAGAGATGGACCAGTCATGTGTTTCAAAACATGACCATTTATGTATAAGGATGGTTCTTTGATAACTCATTTTGGCAGGTCCACAGAACATAGACAAATGTATTCTGATAATTGGATTTTAAAGAGCCCAAGCCCTCACATGTATATATATAATATGTCTCTCTCCGTGTTATATATAATATTCATTCATAGAATGCACATATTCTTATGCATACATAAAAATAGCTATATATGAATGAATCTTAAAGACAAAGTGTGTTATATTATAATAGAACTTATACAGACTATCTATTTACATATAATTATATACCTATCTAGTTACATTACTTATGTGACACTATTTAAAAATAGATACCATATAGTTATAAAAACAATAAGCAATGTGATTTTCTACTTGAATATTAAGACAGTAAATTGAGTAGCAAAGAGTTGTAGAAAGCTGAGATTTAAATTTTGACCATAGGTATGGAAGTAAGAATTTAAGTTTTTTTTTTCTGCTACTTTAAGTGTAATTCTCAATTTCTTCAGAGTTTTTAAATAAGTAACAGGAGTCAGTAGTCCCTCAGGCCCCCATCTCTTCTCACATTTACTCATTCTTATAGATCAAGTAAATGAAGCTTGACCCTTACAGAGCTGACAATCTGGTTTTAGACTAATTTAGCATTCCTAAAGCTCCTTTCTCAGATTCCTACTCTAGCGATGATAAAACTTCTTTGTGTAAAAACCATGTAATCCATAGAAACCTGTCTAAGATGCGGATATCTCTAGAAAAACTAAAATTACTTTTGCAGTTAAGGTTCTTTATGTCTCGTAACTCCTGTCACTTCCTCCTGTGAGACCTCTCCTGGTCTGACCACACCGCGCATCTTTTGACCAAGCAGGGCCAGCCTTGTTTTATCTGATGTGCAGGCGATGCCAATTTGCAGGTGAAGACATCTCACCACCAAACCATGTCACCTGCCAAAGGCCATGAGTCTCATTTTCAGGCAGGGAAATACATTTTTCTGTGAAATACTTTTTTCTGTTCCATTTGTACTTGACAGCTTTGCTTCCTTGTACCATGGAACTAGTCAAGTACTTTTTTCTTTTCTGTCTTTAGCATGTGACCCAGGCAGCAGAGCTGCCATTCCATGCTGAAAGTTTAAGACATTGAAGCCTGATCCTGTCTGGCCTCGGGGAGTTTGCAGGTAACTGTGGTATTAAGTGCCCTTCCCACATTCCTTTCAGAAACTGACAGCCAATAAGGAAAAGGCTTGAGGGGAAACGCTGACATTTTGGAAATAACCAATTGAAGAGTCAGTCATGAAAAGGAGAACTTAAAAATAATTCTCAGTACAACTTTCTATGACAACTTTGAGCAACTTTTCTTGCTAGATGGTAAGAAAAAAATATAAATTTGGTACCATCAGCCTTGTAGGACCCTATACTGAAGAAAATCTAGATGTCTTAAAGGGGAAAAATTACCTAAAACAAGGTATATATAAATTAGTACTGGGAAAATAAATCCGGAATATGCTGCTCAGTGAAACTCTTGTCAAACAGAGAAAAAAAGAGAGGGACAAATAGCAAACTAACTGTACAACATTATACTGATGATAGTCTAATTAGGTCAAGTGCATTTTTGCTTATTTTCAACTTGAAAATCTTTCTTATATGATTGGACTTTATATCTGATTTGTAGCATACTGCATTTGCAAAAACGTACTTCATATTGCCTTCATTTTGGTATTCTTGATACTCAAAAAATTAGAGGCATTGGCACCATTTTAAAGTTTTAAAAATGCACTTTTCTATAATGTAGATCTCTCCTGTGCATCCAGAATCTGCATGACACACAAAGCTTCTGATGACATTAATAGAAGACGTATACTTAGTGTGCACAGTACCGGTCAGCATAGCTTCCAACCTATTCAGGGTGCAGATCAGACAACTGCACTCCTGGGGAGTATGTCTGAAAGGAATTTTGAAAGGTCTGGAGGTTTTGTTTGGCAAGAAAATGAGCAGGAAATCTCTTGGGCTTCTTCTGACGAGTTTCCCCGAAGGATATCTTTGTGTGTGTGTGTGCATGTGTATGTGACATTTAGAAATGAAAGTCAAACATTAAACTTTTGGTAAGGTCAACATTTTTCTTTATCTGGATTAGTTCATACTCAGAACGTCTGAAGAACAATATGGGCATAAAGTATATTTTAGAGAAGAGTAATTCTAGAATGATATTTCCTTAATATTAGCGAAGTATTCTTTTGGCAACATGTTAACTGAAGTCTTAATTTAGTACTAATAACAATAATTACTATTTATTGAATTTTTGCTGTGCTTCAACAGTCCTTTAATCCCTACAACAAAATTAAGGTTTCAGTTTTAATACTTCTGAAGCTATAAAAATCGAACCTATCATCCTCAATCCCTCCCCTTTCCTTTTTTCTTATTATCTCATAGACAAAGGTTACAATGAAGTGGGAAAATACTGAATATATAAATAAGGTGAAAAATAAAAATACAAAGCCCAGCATGAAAATGATTAAGGGAATAGTTAAGTATGAAACAGAGATGAATACTTGCAAACTGTACTTACAGCTCTCCTTTTATTAAATAAATCTATCTAAACTTCTATCCTTTTAAATTTACCTTTAAAATCTTAATCTTTGTGAGCATATTGATACATTTTCTCTTGTGTTGTAGACAATCTCCATTTGATGATATTCTTTTCTTTAGGCTACTTTAGACTATATCTGTTTTATTAATGTTTAAGTTACCCTTTTTTTCTCACGAATTCTTTCTTTGTTGAATTGAGTATGGCAACTTAGAACAATTCTGAATTTCAAGTCAAAATTTTATGAAACCTGAGGTTATAAGAAAAGTTGGAGGTAACCTTACTCTCATGTCTAAAATGTGTATTTTTCTGTCTACTACTTTCCATGCACCAAATTCAAATTAATAAATAGAGGTGTTAAATGCAAGAAATACTGACATAGTGATATAGGAAAAATGATCCCAGACCTCCAAATGATATGGGGGAATGAAACTCCCAACCTACTATACATCCGGCGCAAGTTTGTGTTCTCTAAAAATTGAAGAATGAACTTTAAGAACAATGGAGGGTTAGAGCAGAAGATATTTGTTGAGGGGAAGAAAGCTTCTGTCTGAGGGACAGAACGGTGCCCGAGCGGGTTGCCAAAGACTCTGTCATTTTTAGGGACTTTTATAGAGTAAAACCATGAGGTTAGATGGGTCCAAGGCGGGGAAAATGGGAACCTGCAAGGTGGTCATAAGGTGGGACATAACTACAGTTAACCAATAAGGTTAATTGTTCAGATAAAATTGATTAAATCAAGGACAAATGGGGAAGCGAGTCGCGTAGTAAGCAGGGATGCTTAATGACAATGTCTCTTCCTGTAGGGGGTGGGACGCTGACTCCTGACTTTCTCAGGGTGATAGAGAACTATTTAGAATACCAATCCTTAGGATATGGGTGCATTTGTTCTGTCTTTTGTCTTGATATCTGGCCCACAGCGGGAGGTGCCTGTCTCCTCAGAGGTTACAAGGTATCTGAACTTCTGTACTGGTTCCTTTGAGGGCCTAGCCCTGTCTGACTGCCTATAATATTTTTGTCTAACTCAGTTTTCCTGTAACAATAGTACTTGTAAGCTACACAAATACTCAACCAGTGCTTTAAACACAGTATGTAAAACTGAATAATTAAAAAAATTAATTAAGCATTGTATGCCATATGCTTCATAATGTCTTCCTGGATACCTATGCAATATCGTATTGATCTGCTTATATGCATTATATCTATCATTGTGAAAATTACATGAAATAAACTTTATTTTCCAGCCCCATTATAGAGATTAGAAAACTGAAGGTAATGAAAGTTAGGATGTTGAGACAATTGAGTTAGGAAGCAATTTAAGTAGAATAAAACAATTAAATGAAGAATTCATTTTTAAAAGTGAGCAGGCTTTGTTTTTAGGTCAGATGCTTCTAGGCATTTTGCAAAGCCTGATGTCAATCTTCTGGCTTCTATTATTGAAAAATGAGATTCATTACCGAGGTTTTAAAGAAGTCTGGTCTGAGATGAAACGTTGTGTACAAACTGCTCGTGCTATGCTTAGGCTATTTTTTGTTTGTTTTGTTTTTGTTTTTACAGCTCTTATTCCATCTAAAATTAGTACTTTGGGGCATTTACTGGAAGATCTGAACTTCATATTATGGGATCTACAGCCCAATGAGAACATTTCTGCTCTGCATGACAGTAACTCTTTGTGTCTCTTTCCTTATCTGGGGAGATTATAAAATGGTCTGGCAGGCAGCTTTCAAGGTAAGTCACTCTAGGAAGGCATCCTAACATAACCCAAATCTGAGAAACACTGTACATAATAAACTCTGTTATACAGTTTCAAAGTGTAGGTTCTGCTGGAGAGTATTCTTCATAAAACAAAACTTTTCCAGAAGGTGAACAGAATATCCACAAAAATAAGATAGTTTGCTTTCTAGCATTTTTTACTAACAGTAAAACTATTTTTCCAAATGAAATTATGCATTTGGTAGATCCATTATTAAAGCAAATTAAAGGAATTAGATCAAATTTAAATCTGCGATCACCTTACTTATTATCCTCTCAGCATAAATTTAAACACATACAAATGCATTTATAAATCTCTCGTGTGCGCTCTCTCGTTTGTAGATCCAAATATTGTAAACATTTTGAAAAATTACTGGAGCTAAAAATCATGGAAATAGTTTTATCAATATTAAAGGCAAAACTAACAATTGGTTTATAGATTGGAGGACATTACTGCAAAAATATTTTCACATAGGAAGACAGATTTCCCTGAGAAATTGTTCCTTCAGATTCAAGAAAGGAAATGACTACATCAATGGACAGGATAAGCAGTGAATAAATAGAGATCAGAATAATGATACTGATTGGGTCCATCCTTTCTCTTTCTCTTCCTCCATAGATTGTGTAGGGTCCAGAGGCCATGAGTATGAATTAAAAAAAATGTCTCCATGATGGACACTGAGCAGTGTTGTTGGTTAGTCTTGCCTTCCACATGAAGCGGACAAATTCTAACTCAGAACTACAAAGGAAGAATATATTAGCAAATAAACTCCAAGGATAGAGATTAAACACTAAAACTTCTATAGAGTGAAAATTAAAAACTTCTATGATTTAGAATGGAATTAACCCGAATAGTTTTATTTCAATAAAAGATCATCCTTAATCCCTCCTCTTTTTCTCATTATATCATAGAACAAGTTTACAGTTGAGTGAAAAAATATTGAATACATAAGTAAAGTGAAAAATGCAAAGCCAGGTATGAAAATGTTTAAGAGAGTAGTAAAGTATGATGCAGAGATGGATATTTGCAAGTTTTATTTCAGCTCTCCTTTGTTTCTCAATATTAACATTCACGATTTGTTAGAGTCAGCAAGTATTGTCTCTAAAAGTGCAATCAAGGGTGGTATAAGACAAATATTATTTACTTCACTCCCCTCTTGCCCTCTGTGAATACTTAAACAAGATACTTTCATGCATTTAAAATGGACAGCAATAACTTAACTTCTGTATTAGTAGGCTTCACATCTTTTGTATCTTTTGTCTTCATTAGATCACAATAACTTTCCAGTACTTTCAAATAAGGCCTTTGCCATGATATATTGTAGCTGCAATAAAAGCAGGGAAAGTCTTCTATGTCTAATTTAAGAACGAGTACTTTATGTTTGTAGTTAGTGTTCCCTATAGTGTATTCAATAAAACTAACCAAGCAAACATCTTTAAAAAACATCCTTTGTAAGAAAAAAAGGACATAAAAACACACACGTACACACACATAAATTCGTTTGTACATATTTCTTCTATAAAAATCATTCATGTGAAGATTGGAAAGGAGAATAACAAATAGTTGTAATGTATGTAAATATTTATAGTTAAATCTGTATCTTAGGAGATTATATGTAGCTGATATTCTTTAATGTATTGAAAAATTGCTGTAGTCTCAGCTGTTTTTAATGTACTTTTTGAAATGTGGTATTATTCATAGCTGATTCATTCCACATCAAATAAAATATATTTCATCTGCTCTTTACCTTATAACAGCATATAAATGAGATATTTTTCAAATCTGCATACAGAAATGCTTAAAATGTCATGGATCTTACATTCTTTTGTAGTTTCAATTATTAAGATTAGGCTAAAAGAAAATTAATTTTTGGGCTATGTCACCAATCACTTACCATAGAAATAAAGTAGTTTTCTATTTTGTACATCTCATACCACACATAAGCTAATTTTAATAAACATCCATAGGTCCTACTTTATATAAGAAATAGTACAGTTTTGCAGTACCATGCTAACGAATCTGATGGGCTCTTCAAAATAAGAAAATGTTAGTTTTGGAATTGATAGAGCAGGAAAATTGAGATATTCATATTTGTAAGGGACAGAAAACTCTGCTGTATATAAAAAAAAGGATATCTCTATTCATCTCAGAACAACCAAGCAGATAGCTAATGCATTTCACACTGATGATTCCCTAAAAATGTGGATTCATGTAATCTTGGTATTTCTCTCTCAGGGATCTATTGTAGTTTTACAAATGAATGCCAAACTTAGTGGCTCCAAGAAATAATTATTCACTATTTCCTGTAAGTCTGTGGGTGTGGTGGGTATTCAGCTAGGTAAACCTTTCAACAGTCTCACCTGAATACCTTCATATCCAAAAGCATCAGGAAGGTTGTCCAAAGCAGTAAAATGTAACTAAGCCCCATTCACAAATCCAGGGCCTCCCCTCTCCACATGGTCTCTTATCACTTGAGACTTGAGGGGAGTCATTGTGAATGACCAAAGCAGGGAAACCTTATGAGGCCTACAAGTTAGAATCTTCACAATGTCGCCTGCTACATTTTCTTAGTCAGAACAAGTCATAAGTCCAGTGAAAATTAGAGGTGTGGGAAAGTAAACACTATACCTTTAGAAGGAGCAACAAAATACTGTATTTCAATCCATGATCAATCTCTTTTCTCTTTCTTGGTCTGTTTTCCTTTTTAAATTTTATTTGTATATTAACATGTGAAAACACTTCAGTGTAATGCAAGCAACAGCAAACTTTCTCTGTAAAAAGTTACAGAAAAAATATTTACAATTTTAAGGAGCCCTGAGATCTCTGTTGAAACCATTTATGTCAACAGTTGTAGTTACAAAAGCCACATCACCATAAAGTTTTATTTATTAAAACAGTAGCTGGATTTGACCATGGGTAGTATACTGAGCTCTGGTGTCATATATTGAATTATATTATCTCAAAAAAGAAGCCCTGATTTTAGTAACTCAAAATGTGACCTAATTTAGAAATAGAGTAGTTGCAGATGAAGATAGTTCAGATGAGGTCATGCTGAAATAGATTGGGTTCATTATCCAACGGGACAGTGCCATTCTAGAAAGATGGTCATTTAAAAGCAAAGAGATAAAAGAATATGTTTCGATGAAAGAAGTTGGAGTGATGTAGCTGCTAAATAAAGAATGTCAAAGACAACTAGCAAATTACCTGCAGATAGAAAGAATTATGGAAGGATTCCCCTAAACATAGTAGAGAATATGCTTGTTTGATTTCAGACTTCTGGTCTCCAGGATTTTGGGAAAATAGTTTTCGTTGTTTTCAACCACTGAAACAAGACTGGTACCTTAAATCTAATCTGTGTAAAATGTTAATGGATTACAATTCTTTATATTTATTATTTTATATTTTATTTCATAGCTGTCTTTTTTTGTGGTGCTGAGGACTGAACCCAGGGCATCTCTGGCACACAGGATGAGCATTCAGCTACTGAGCTACATACCCAGATCTCCTGATTGTTTTTGAGTCCTAAGAAATACTCACCTTTCTGAAAGAGGGAATCAAAAGCTACAAACATTTTCTTTCCTGATATCAACATTTAGTTTGTTTCAGGTCTTTGCTAGCTGAAGTCATCCAAAATTATCGAACTATTCCTGCTTCAAGATTCAGAAATGATTTTAATAGGCTAGCCTATCCTTCCTGCTAAACATTTACATTTCAGTGAAGAACATGAATGCATTTTTTAAAACACATTTCTCAAGTTACTTACGTTTTAGTAGTAGCTGACCTTTTTGATTTACAGCAAAATTTCATCTGTAACATCAGTACTTTAAGAGTAAGCCTGGCAGCTTTGAAGTTGGAAGGGAAAGCGTAGAACTTTATCTCATAATTTCCTTACTGTTTTGTGTCTCTTCATTTCTTAAGGATTTGACAATGAAGCTTGTCACTGTATGGAAGCAGAGTCAAACACCGGTGCTGTAAAAGGAGAATTACTGTAGAGGTTTTATGCAGTGGAGAGAGGATTTGGGGAGACAAGAGACAATTTCAGATTGCTAGATCTCAGTAGAGGCATGGTTATCCAACACAACTACGAGTGATAAGAACACCTGACCAACTCTTCTGTTGAATATATAAGCGTGCATTAAACAAAATATGAAGAATAAAAGATGTTTCCCTCTTGATTAGAGGTCATATATATGTCCATTTTTCAAATAAGCAATGTCAGTTTCAACAATGACTGTCAAGGTGTCAAGATCCAAAACTGGACAAAGTTTCCTAGCAGCAGGCTTGTTCCTGGAAGTATCTGCATGGCAGCATGTATAGCTGAAAAATCAAGTTCATTGTTTGTTTCAGTCACAGGCAGTATGTTTCCATGGAAAGTATACAATTGTAAGGCATTTTTTCCTAATGTAAATGTGCTATTTTAAAATAAAAAACCTAGAGAATATCATACAAAGCCATGACTGTTAAGCATTCAGAATAGATAAGTCTGTTTTGCTTTATAGTATATAAACAAATTTGGTCAGATAAACTGAAACTAGTATCATCTATTTCTGTCTAGAAATAAAGACTATCCTTGAATACAAGGATATTTAGTAACGTAATAGTCTTTGTTATTTGTCCCAAGTGAAAATAAAAGAAATGCTTGCAATTTCAAGATAGCTTGATACTTAAAAAAAATATGATATGCACAGTTTTAGATTAAGGTCATAATTTCCTTTGCTTTCATATATCTGAGTTATTCCTGACAGCCAACCTGGCTATCATTTTTTTCTGGCTTATTTCTGTCCCACTTCCCAGTCTTCTTCTTCCTTCTCTAATGTTTTGTGCATTCATTTACCACACTTTACTAAGCAGGAACTTAAGATATGCTGGAAGAAGGGGCATACAGACTATAAATACCTCTTCTAAGGCATAGAATTTGACTAAAATTCGTATCTATTTTAAGGAAGATAATTGAGCATAATAGTCATAGCTATAACAAAACAAGTAAAGTTCTATGAATTGTACCCTACTAAAATCATTCTATTGATGCCTACTAAAAGTAGAAAAATGCTTGCAAATTTATTCTAGGATACAAAAGTCATGTAAATTGCCCTTTTTTAATTTTATTTTTATTTATTTATTTACTTTTCGAGATAGGATCTGGCCTTGAATTCACAGTATAGCTCAGGCTGGCCTCTAACTTGCATTGATCCTGCAGCCTCAGCTGGAGGGCTAGGGTTATAGGCATGCACCATTACTTCTGACACAAAACTACTGTTTTTTAAAGAAAAATTTAAAATGACAGTCTTATTGCCTTCAGAATTGCAGGTCACGCTGCTCTCCTCCTCACGCCTGCAGGACTCTCAGGATTCACTGTTTCAGATTGAAGTGAAAGGTAGTTGGGATAAGTCCTCCAAAATCTGCATCACTCTCCCAAACTTCATTCTGCCCATTTCTCAGGGTCTCCTTAGGTATCCGAAGGCAAATATTTCTGTTGGTCAAGCACCATAGATTTTTCAGTGAGACCTCTCTGTTTCAGATCTAACGAATTTTGACACCAAGACCTAGTCCCAAAGTGACTTTTCTGCAGTCCTTCTTTTTCTTGTGTTTTGCTTAATCAACTTGAAGCAGACAGAAAAGAAATTTTTCTTGGTCTCTGACTGCCCTAATAAGTACCCCTTCCAAATAGATACAAGGTTAATGTTGTTCAGGATTTTGAGATAAACCAACATAAACACCTCCAGAGATCCAAGGCATAGGGCCACTAAGATATGAATCTTTTCTATATTTATTATCATAATCCAGTGTTATTTTTGAAAACTAAGGCTCTGGAGTTCATATGCAGTCATTATAACATCTTCTTAAAGTCCCCTTATGTGACTTCCCTTTCCAGCAGTATGACAAACCCTCTACTGTGTCTCTCTCTAGAATTGAGAAATCACAGATAGTTATAAACAACTAGTGTTGGGGGACACTGAGAAATGCAATCTGATGTTGATAGGTGTGATTTGAATACCTTTTCCCCCATATTTTGAATAATATGTAAATGGTTAGGATCCATATTTTATAAAATCTTAATAATGTATGTCACCTGTGTCATAAGTCTTACAATATCCTTTGTTTAATGATGCAAAATTAAATGAAAACATTATGTTTTCACTGGTAAATAGCAGCAAAACATTTCTAATTGTCTTAAAGTCATCTCATCTACCTGTCTTCATTTGAAATATGGGTATATTACGTATTACTTCTTAAATTTAAGAATAGCACATTTTCTGCAACATAGAAAAACCAAATTGAATTGAAATTGACTTTTCTTCCTTTGCTAGAAATAATAGCAGTAAAGAAGACCATCATCAAAACTAATTTGCAGTAATGTGCCTCTTTGATGCCATAAATGCATGAAATACATTAAAGAAAGCTAATTGAATTTTTAAAGACCGCTTGCAATACTCCGATCAGGTATTTTTCATATTAAATATACAAGGAACCTGAGCTAGAAAAGAAATCAGGATGAGACATAATAATACAAATCTTGGAGATTTAAAGGGCACATGTTCTTTTAAAGAAGCAGATTTTGAAGCACCAGACCAATCACTGTAGTACAAGTGTTATTCCACAGTCTGTGCAACTGATACACTTTTATGTTTTCAAACTCCATTAAATGACAGCTCTCTCTAAAATAATGGAAAACCTGAAACCCTAAACAACTGTCCCATTGAAAATATACAACAATCTTGCTTTGTGAAAATAAGAATAATAACAACAACAACATCAACATCCTCTGACAAGAATCTTCTGCAGCAGTGGAGTGTGACGGAAGTTGAACACCAAATAGGTTAGGCTCCTTCACGTTTGGTTTTGGATTCTTGGGCCTCAGAAATTTGAAGACTTTGAAATTCAATTAAGAGGGAAATGCAAGGCTGTGGAGACAACATAAAAAAGTCTGAGCTTAACATAAAGATAAAGCACAAATAGGAAATCACCTCCAATGTTAGGATGTTGGAGCATTGCTGTCTCAGTAAAAGATGAATTAAAGGTCAAGATGCTTTTAAGAAGGGGAAAGCAAGGCAACAGTGGAGAGGAATGAAAGTCCATTTTCCAAACTAGTGAAAGGAATGAAACTTCAGTCTAAAAGAACATAAGCAGAAAAAACATCAAAGAAAAAGTTAAACAGATATAAACTTTCAAACTCTATAAGAATGAATCCATACACTTATACTAGAGCTCACAAATAATTTAAAGAGATTAAAATTGCCAGTAGAAATACACATTTTAAGAAAAAACAAAAGCTGGGTGTGGTGGCGCACACCTTTAATCCCAGCACTCAGGAGGCTGAGGTAGGAGGAGCGTTGTGAGTTCGAGGCCGGCTTGGGCTACAATGCGAGTGCAAGGCCGGCCTGAGCTACACAGTGTGACCCTGCCTCAAAAAACCAGGGCCGGGAGTTTGGCTCAGTGGCTTACATGCCTGCCTGACAAGTATGAAGTTGTGAGTTCAATTCCCGGTGCCGCAAAAAAAAAAAAAAAGATTGCTACATACTGATTATAAGAGCTACACTTAAAGAACAAGGGAAAAGTGGATAATTGATGTGAATAGAAAAATATACAAGATAAAACTAAACATCTAAAGACAAATGTAGCTGTATTAACATCAGGCAAAAATAGTACAGATAACAATGTTAAAAAGAATGAATAGTACAATTACTTCATGGCACAATCCTCAAATCATTATGAATATATAACTATCAAAACTTAAATGAACTTTATATTGCAGTGGAGCTTTTAGTGGCACTCACACATTCAACACTGCCATCAAAGAAATGACACTGAAATGACACTTACATGGGTAATACCATTTAATTGGATTTACAGATTATATTATGTAGTTTTAATTAAGACCATTTTGCTATGTCTCATTTCATTTTAGTCAATGTTTGGGGAATATATTACACAGTACAACTCAAGAAGTAATGCTCAAAAATGGTGATAGAAGGTAGCTTAACAAGCCAGAAGAAAACCACAATAAAAAAGTAAATACAAGGATAACATGTTTGGATTTTGATATGCTATTATTCATCAAACTTACAATGAATGAAACCAGTTCCAGGTTGCTGAAAGGTTGCTCTAGGATGCTAGGTACACTCTAACTCCTTTCCCCCAAAGATTTACTCCATAGTGTGGGTCCTTAAAGAGACATTTGTCTGTGTTTTCACGGTACCACTTCCAATTCTTATTCTCCACTCTACATTTCCTTCTGCCTCAGTTTCATTCTCTCTGAAGTAAAGTTCCACCTTGCATGACTTTGTTATATGTGATGAGTCAAATAGCCAGCTGCTGTGCAAGTAAACACTGTTGAAATATAAACTACAAAATTAGTCATTGAAAAAACCATATGACTAAGGTAAAGAATGCTTAATAGCTTATTCAGATAGTATGATACTAGGAATTCCCAGAAGGATCCTCTAGTAGATTGGAAGTAATATTAGATCATCTCCTAAGTTAATTTCAAACTTTCTATAATATACTCTTGTTATCAAACACTGAAATTGATTTTGACAGCTTTCATTGTAAATTTAATTATCTAATATCTATCCTAGCTCCCTAAGAAATGCAGGGAACCATATCTACGTTGCCTATTAGAATGTTGATACAGATACAGGACAGGTAATTCATAAAATATCTGGTGAATAAATAAATTAACTACTTAACATTGTTTATCATTCACTGGCATTGATTTCAAACTGTTAATATTCCTCTTGAATTTTGACCCCTAGGGTTTAATATTATAGTTTAGATATTAATATAGCACAGAGGTTAATAATAGACCCTCATCTGAATTTATGGTCAACTAAATAATTTCTTAGCTTCTTTCTCCTAACTGTTGAGTCCTATTTTTTAGTTTTGAAATATAAGTAGGTTTATTGTATTTTAACAATATAATTGTTTGATTCATTAAGAAATCAATGAGTAATTCAAAATGTTAATTGTTTTTCTCAATTTTGTTATATTTGAAACACTTATTCAAGTCAAAAGTATGGATTGAACTGGTCAGCACTGAGGGCAGATGTTACAATGTGCTTAAAAGTCACTTTCTAGCTTTAGCCATCTATCCCTTAACACTATTTGAATGTAGGCATTAGACCATTACAAATCTGCTTAATCACATGTGCATTCCACCTACATTTGAAAATGTAAAGATTAGTTACTATAGTAGGAAAGTAAAGCCAGATTAATTAGATTATTGAAAGATTTTATGCAAATAATTTGAAAAATTACTGATGACAATGATGTGAAAAGTATCTTGATAAAAAAACTAGTAATCATGACATAGGACAGCATTTCATGTTAGCATATTAGTTTTCTGCTCTTATCTAAAATGGGTATAGCATAATAGATTTTTTCTATTTATGTCTACCTAGTACTACATATAGGCATTTTATTCAACTAGTATTTTGCTTTATGTCACCATTTGCACTGCTATGCATTTTTCCTTTTGTAAGAAGAACTTGTTATTGATTGATGAGCTTATAGATACACTGCATTTCTAAGTGTACTGTAAGTAAACCTTTTGATCCTACCACATTAACAAAATATCTTCCATCAAATAGAAAAGGAAAAGAAAACAATAAAGTTGCAGTTCTTTTCAAGCTTAGAAGCTCTTAGGGCTGAAGTGTATTTACACATCAGTGTCAGTATGTTTGTCTTCTGCTACATGTTCGAAACACTTAGGAGTGTACCAACTAATTAAAATAGCAAAAGTAACAGACAAACAAGAATCTTAAATCGCAGTGATGAAGGTAATCAAGACAGACTAATGAGGTGAATGATAATCCTTTTATGGAATAAAATGAATTTCCATTTCTAGCAAATGAAGAGGATAGGCCTACTGAGAACATAAGCAAGAAAAATCAGCTATTGAAAATTGAGTGTGAGGAATATTTGTTCTTATCAGATAATGAACTAGATCTTAGTGATGAGAATAGTAGTGATTCTATTACTGATGCAAAGGAAACACAATTAGATTTTAAAATAGGCCCATCAAATGGCTTTCTTGTGAAAGAAAGAATCCATAAATTCTAAAAGACAAAAATAGAAAAATCTGACAATAAAAGTAATTAATGAAACTTATAACAGTATCTTGAGAGAAAGAGTGGTATTTTAAAAAGTTTAATTATTACTAGTTAATTATTACTAGATATAGACTTGCTATGATTAAAGAATTCCTATACAATTTTATCCCAAATCTGCACTACTAATCTCAAATACAGACTACAGAAATAAATCATGAGAGTTTAAAAACTCTTGTTAAATGAGCCAACTGCTAATATTTTAGTCTTCAATGCATCTACTAATCTTTTTGAAAAATTTGTTGAATATGAATCTAATTTACCTAAGCTGGAAATTCTTAAATCTAAAAAAGTTTTATGTTAGTCTACTTTTAAAAGTGAACCTATTTTATTTAAAAAACCCACAAATTTAAAAATATATTGCATTATAAATGCAAATACAATATAGGCAAATGTTGAAGGTGTGCTAAAATGGAAAATAGAATAATTTTCCTTCTCTCCTTGAGGAAGATAAGAGAGAGAAAATCTTTTTAAACACACTGATTCATATGTTATTTTTGCTTTTCCTGCTTTATTCTTTGTTTATAAAAGATATCTAGTGAAAAAATCTTGAAAATATAAAATATATTTTCCTACATTGTAAGCCAATGAATATCAAAACAAGTTCCACAAGAAGAAAACTTGAGTTTCAAAGTTGGTGTTATATCCATAATGTGAAGCTTTTTTATAAAGCCTGGAGTATCTTCTAGTTCTAAACTGTAGCTGTTAATCATCATTTTTCAACTCAAATGGATAGAGAAATGCTTAGCAGATTAGTGAAGCACAGTTCTGGGCTTGTCTGTGGTTGATCGATGTGACTGACATGCATGCCAGCAAGTTGAGGGAGAAAGACCCACAGCTGTGAGTGGCACCAATCAATATGTCTATAGCCTGATGGAATAAAAAAGGAAAAGAATGAAGCATGACCATTTTTTAAGTCATCGAATTCTTGCACTAGCCATTGGACATTGGTCTCCAAGTTCACATCAATCACTCTTTAGTGAACTTCTAGGCCTTTGGACTGGTGCTATATCCTTCATCCTCTTTGCGACAGCTTTTTTGGCTGAGTAGATACTGGATCTTCCAGAGAAGGAGGAGAGGGAAGAGCAGAAGTGGGAAGAGAAGGAGGAAAAAATAAAGGGAAAACTTAAAGGGTAAACTTTTTTCCCCCAGAGAAAAAAAGCTATGTAAAAATGATACAAGCATTCATGGTCATGTTAGATCTCTCATCAGCACACTAAGTGTCAGAAGAGTGAAGATTTTAGAGTTCTGGGGTCATACAGTGCTTCTAGGAATCTAGGAACAGATGCCAGAAGACGTTGCTTGTAGTGAGGCTTCATAGTCCATATTTGGAGATAAACTGAAGTATGAGGAAATGAAGCATGGTGAATTTTTCACATTTTGCATGAGCTTTACCTGGGTTATGGGAATGAAGATGCTCATTGTTCGTGTTATGGTTTGTGCCCAGATGTCCCTGCAAAGCCTCCTGTGGTCATGGAGCTTCTTCGGAAGTGGCTGAATCTAGAGTGTGTGATGATGTGACTAAAGGTGTGTGATTAGTAAATCAGTCCACTGATTGGTTTGGCATAGTTCTGGCTAGGATTAAGGGTGTGATTGCTGTACATGCACTCGAGAGGGCTGCCTTGTGGGCACCGTGAACTGTTCTCTGCTATGTGCCACCCTGCCTTGGAGACAGCCGATTATGGACTGAAACCTTTACGAACTGTGAGCTAAATAAAATTTTCTCCTTTAACTTTGGGTGTCAGGTATTTTGTCTCAGCAAGAAAAGTAACTGAGACAGTTCTTTCCTTCAAAAAGTGCTAATCCATAAGGCTTGCAACTCATATTAAAGCATTTTCTTTTTTCAATTTATTAGAAGCAACATGAATCTTCAGTAATGGATTCCAGGTACTTTATGATCTGACTTCTTTTTATCATTTCAACTGAAATGTTTTAAAAGCAATATTTGGCTTCCAAAGTCAGCCTCCCTATCTCACTCTTCTGAATGTTACTGCATTATGATTCCTTTCTGTTCTACCCCTTCCCTTTTCTTCATAGTTTAACACTCGCTAGATTGCTGATATTTCATCAGAAGGTTTCCGGGTGATCTTGGTTTCAGTCAAGAGTTTGCTGTGGAGTTACCCCAAGATCTGGTGCTTGTTATGTGTTTCAAGAAAGAAAACAGAGTTTGGTCACTTGAGGGCAAGCAGGCACATTGTGCGTTTCTGCTGTTAGATTTACAAGAAAATTTTGCAGCCTATTTGATTTTTAAAAAAAAGTTTACATGGTAAATAAACAAAAATGGATTTGGACTGTAAGCATGAGGCTTTTGAGATAGACTTTATCCAGTTCAGATTTCACCATAGTCTAGAAACATTGCAAGTTTAAACTTAGGGAGTTGGAAAAAGATTTTAAAAATAGATTTTTACAAATAATGCTTGGAAAAGATAATGTAAAATTTAATTCAATATGAAAGTAGATGGTTTGTTATGGATTCAGTTCTTTGGATCTAGTAGTGGCTTAAGCAGGAACTGTTGAGAAAGAACACAAAGCTGGTGTCTTTTCTGGTGTGATATGGATTCTCCTTTCAGGTTTGATCGAGTCTCAACTTTGTGAACCGCATTACTACTGTTCCAGCAGATCAGCTCTGGTAGTTGCAAGACTCTTATTTTTATTTCCAGGCTATTCTGTACCTTTACTAATGTTATTGTTTGCAGTTTGCTTTAATCACTTTGCTCTAGTATTGATTTCTACAAAGGCTAGAATTTTCCAATAATGCAAATTTCTGAGAATCTAGGTTTAATGCAACAACTTGCATCTCTGTTTACTATATTCTGTTAAGGGTTTTTCTTAGACAGTAGAACCATTTGGCCCAATGTAACATTCACAGGACCTCAAACTTAAGCATTTGATTATATTTTAATACAATCCTTCTAACGGTTTACAGGGTAAAAAATATTTCACTGCATTTTGCCTCATTTGTGTATATTAAATGAATGATTAGATGAATATTTAAAATATTCCATAATCTTTGTTGTACTGTTTTTAAATTAACAGAAATCTGTAAGAATTCTGTATGTTTTCTTAATTGCAAAGGACATCTGCTATGAGTCCTGCTACTTTAAATACCAGAAGAAGTTTATATTCTACTAGTTCAGTGAGGGATGTGACTTCTTATTTGTATTTGACTTTTTGTAAAAATCTTTGTCATTGAGCAGTGTTACTACATTCCTTACAATTCCCAAAACCTCACTTCAGGAGAAACTGTAGGTCCTCTGAGGGATCACTTTTTACCACTGTGTGGGCGTCATAAGCAGAATTGTTCTTCTATACTTCTTACCTGTTATCTGTCAAGAAAAATTACCTGTACATTGAAAAACAAAAGAGATAAGTACTATCAAAAAAAGTGATGAAGGCAAATGTGGAAATGTCTTCAACTGTTTTAGCTGGAGTTTTCTTCAGAGTAAAGGAAAAAGAGATAGGTGGATAGGTACACAGAAATGTAAATAAGCAGAGATAATGCATATGTATATATTATTAAGCACAGGAAATTCAGAAAACTAAGTCAAGTGAAAAAATGAGCAGCTATGTCTTCAGTCATCTGACATTTATGCACTCACTCTAGTCCTACTCTTTCTTTACTGTGGCTTCCTTATCTGCTCAGTCTCCTTCATGGTCACAGTCCTGACTATTGATCTTTTCTTCAAATCTGTAGCTACATAGGCCAAGTATTTCCACTTGCAAGGGCAGGAAGTGAGGTTTTGGTGTTGATCTTGTTCTTTAAAATTTACTTTGGTGGATTCTTAAGTGCTGTTTTTGCCCAATTTTAGCATACTGAAAAATGGTTGATAACTTTTAATCAAAGGATCTCATATAGGTGTAAATTTATTGAATTTTTTCTTAAATCTTTTAGACATTAGTACTGTAACTGTGTGTGCTTTTTTTCAGTTTTTTGTTGAATCAGGTCTGATCGTTTCTTATTCTTTTCTATTTTCTTCCTGGATTAATTACAGAATTCTTTAGTGCTGAAGTTCAGTTGAATTTCACTAAGACATGTTTTATATATTTCATTATTATGTAGGAAATTATCTTGTTTGTTTACCTTTTTGTTCCCCAAATCCATTTCATTTCAGGTTTCAAGTTTTCATTTCAGGGAAAATATTTCTCCATTATATATTTTGAATATGTGCTTTATATTTTTATTAGTTCAGAAACATAATTGTGCATGTGCTGAAATTCCTTTGGCTATCTTTCATATTTTATCATAGTTTAATTCTTTTTGCATCTGTATTTTCTCTTAATATTTTGGTGATGTCTTCAGGCTGGTGCTTTCTCTATCATTTTATTCCTTCATGTCATGCTAATTCTGATATTGCTATTTTATTGCTGTTCTAATCCATTCTTTAAGTACTAGGTCCTAACAGTTATTTTTCTACTAGTTTTTTTTTCTTTTTTTGCTGTTTCCATTTTTTAATTGGGTTTTCCCTATTCTTTTAGTGTTGGACAATCATTTGAATTTATTTTCTGTTATGTTTGGTAAGTAGAAACTCATATTCATTGCACTTTCCAGATATACCATAAATGGTTTAGTCACTTTCTACTTACTATTTAATATAGAAAATTTATGAAAATAGGGACAATTATTATTCTGTTTTCACAGATTAAGAAATACAAACTTTTTATAACTTGCTCAGTTTTGAGGTTCTTTCTATATTTCTTTCTATATGGATTAGTTACTGGTGGAAAGAGAAGAATGAGCTAAACAGCTCAAAAACCTTTGATTCAGGAATTATGACTCAAGTATTTTGTTACTAGTATCATTTGACTTAAGGGCATATCTCTTAGTTGGCTTCTGTTTCTCTTTTCTTCTTCTGGTCATCTTGTTTCAAATTGGAGTGTCTTTTGCCTCACTCTTCCCAATGCTCTGCTGTGTCATGCTAGATCTTTCCTACTCTTTAGTTGGAAGATGGACATCCTGGCATTGGTTGGAAAAGCATTACCAGACCAAGATGTAAGAGGCATACACTGATGATAATAGCACAAGATAGAAATCATACATGTATCACTGGCCCCACGGGGTCACCAGATCTCTTAACTACTTACGTTTATGTGGTGAGGAAAGCTTTATCTTGACTAATACTCTGTTATTTTGATCTTTTAATAGCTGACTTTGTATTCAAAGTTATATTTACAATTTAAAAATATTTTTGTTGGTAAATTTTTGTAAATATCCTAAATTTTCTTAAGATAAATTAAAAAGAAAAGAATTAGAGATATTGATAAGTTTTATTAATGTACACTTTAAAAAGAAATTAACTTTCTAAATGAGTCAAAGTTATAAACACCTTGTAAATGAAATTGTGAACCATTGTTTAAAATATTTGGTGGTATATATTGAGATACAGAAAAACTGGGGGTATTCAAACTATATGCCAAGTATTTTAAACTAATATATTTGTATTCTTTTGAAATACATAATGATCACATTCATCATAGGAAATTTGTACCTGCACATACTATACATTAAATCTTTTTTTCCATCCTCCTCCCTTCATTTACAACACATTAAGCACTAGGAGAAACAAACAGTTTCATTGGAAATAACATGGACATACCAAGAATAAATTGTTTGAAGCTAACGTTATTTAGTATATAAAACTCTGCCTCTTAAAATAAATCACAAGTCTATTGAACATTATTGTTCAAAATACACCTTTTTAACATTCTAGAAATTAATTTACATATTGTTAAAATTCAATTATGAATAACTGAGTTTTGAAAGAGAAATATAGTAGATAGAGCATACTAGATTTAGTTACATAAATCACAATAACGTGTAAGATCTATATGCTGGACACCATGGTACATGTTTTAGCAATTTATATGATGATGACTTAGAGGTTTTCCTAAAAAGGATGTCTGGTTTGCATGTATGAAATTTTTTACAGGCTGGAGGATATGCCAAGGAATAGGCAGTCCTTCCTTTCACAACCATCACTTACTTGGTAGGATTCATCAGAGTCAATACATATTTGCACTCATAGTTATTATTTATTAAACAAAAAGGAAACAAAACAAAATCAGCAAAAGGTAAATGTGCAGTAAGTGTATTCCAGATCAAATCAGCTTAGGATCAAAGTCTTCTGGTGGAGTCCAAAAGATATACCTAACTCTACTGTTAAGGGGAGTGTCACATTGTGTGTGAAACAGTACCGAGTGTTAGTGAAGTCCATTAGAGACTAATCGCCTAGTATTTTAAATCAGATTTTGGTCATATGTGCACCTTAGGTTGGAGTTTGCAAAAATTCCAGGTTTCCAGAAGGAAAGGTTTTATCAGCATAAACCCTATTGTTTGCAAAAGTAGTTTAGGCACACTGAATTATTCCCAGATAGCTCCCAAATGGTAGGAAGTCTCCCAAAATCCATCTTTCCATATAAAAGTCAAAGACTGACCAGTTAATCAGGGCTCTCAAAAAGTAGCAGCCTCAGGCCTGTTACATCAGCTTCTTTCTTCACAGAAGTAAGTAGCAAATGACCACACATTTGTATTTCTTTATTACAGTCATCATTTATATTTGAATTCAATCTATTGCATGCTTTAGCTAAATTTTCTTTGACTATATTGAGATTCCTTTTGAGTTTTCAAGTTAATTTAAAAAAAAAAGATTAGTGGAGTCTCAACTTTGAGTTTGGGACAGGGGTGTGTCTTCATGGGACAGGCTGGGTAAGACAGGTGGTGACAGAATGCTGCGGTTTGCTGCACCCGGGCTCAGCTGTGCCGTGTTGTGAGTGGCAGGGCCTCTTGGCAAGTGGTTTCCATCGGGGGTGGTTGCATCTGTTAATATGGTCAGTTGAAGCAAATGGAGTTCTTGCTCCGATCAAACATAGTGCTACTCTTCTTGCTATTCAGAATCACTTTCTCTCTACAGTGGTTCTCTCACTGCAAATGTGTTTCTCTGCATCATTCCACCAGTTGCTGCATTGGTACTGGACACAGAAGGGCTCTTCATGCTCAAGAATATCTGCCTCATTTGAATTTCTCGTTTTCCCAAGTATGAATCTGACTAGAACAATTCCATTTCATCTGCAATACTGTGGGCAGACTTCTGGAAGGGAATTCCACTTTATTGGCGGTCACTATGTGTGGAGCTGGTCTGACTCCTCTTCGGTTATGCTACAACTGACAGGTCCAGAGTCATCCCACTACCATCTCTGCTTCCAGCTTAATGCAAAGCTTCTCTGCACTGAGGTCTCTGCCTGTTTCACTTTGGCGAATGAAAGGTTGCTGCTAGGACTGGAGTCACTCACATGCAGCTCGGAAGACTTTTTCCCCAACAAAAAACATGTAGCTGTAATATTATAATGTTTAATTATACTAAGAGCTTCTTGACTTTATTCTTGTATCCCATTACCATCATATCTATCCTTTTCTCATCTGAGCTGTTTAGCTGTTGTTCAATGAATGGTTCAAGTTCATCTTCTTTATGCATCAATACACCCACCCTTCACGATTTGCTCTAGAATGTCAGGCTTCTTTGGATTTAACGGTAGGATACATTTGAGTTTTCCTGCCTCTGATACTTCTTGAACTTGAAGATCTCTGCATATGGGGGAACACCACAAAATGTTTCTGTATCAATGTTCAAATCCACATCTAACAATAGGTTCCAGTCTGGAGGTCTCCGCAAACAATCCCTTTCTTGTGCCAATATTATACTGCAGACATAATTGTTCAAACTTAGCTCTTTCTTCTTTTTCATTTATTCTTCCATGTGTAACCAAGTAGTCACATATTTCATTTTCATTTGTATATTCCGTGATTAAATAGAGCAGTTTTTCAGTTTCAAAGACTTCAAATAATTATACTATATTTGGATGATTTAAAATCTTCATAATTCTTACTTCTCTGAAGAGCTTCTATAGTGTAGTGGGAGTCAATAAAGTTTTTTTTTTCAATTATTTCTATTGCAAACTCTGCCTGTAAAGAGGTAGTTTGGAAATTAGGAGACTGGCATTCATATTTCCCACCATCACTTTTAGACTTATTTATGGATTTTTGGCTTCCTAGCTCCATACACTTGCATTCTGTCAGATTAGATATCCTGATTGTTGGCATGAGCTAAGAGACTTTTAGGGACACCTATGAATCTCACTTGGTCTGTATGGGATCCTAATACCAATGAACAGTCTCTCTCAATGCTGGAGGGAGGCAGGACCTAAAAAGCAATGGAATAGTTGTACAGAGTCATGAGTTATGAATCCTTCATGATTCAGCTTGGGAGAAAACACAATGATGTCAGGGAATTGATCACCTCAAACTATTTCATAGATGCTGGTAGAAAACTCTGGCTTTTTTCCCTATTTTATCCTTCTTCTTTATTGAAAATTTTAAATCTGTGGGTTACTATTTACTCCCACATGCAAGAAATTCTTCAAAGCTCTCAAAGTCAGCAATAAAAAGTAGGTGACAGTATCTGCCACCTGTGGACTTGCAATTGCATGCAGGAGGCTTCCCACTAGGGTCAGGCTGAACTGTCCAGGAGACCCAAGGTTTGGATACTTTGTGACAGAGGCCCTGCACTTCTGAGTATCCACCCCAGTTCTGTTGCTTATTAACATCTTAGGAGACCTTGGCAGATAACTTAGCTCTCCAGTCCTTAGTTTCCTCAATAATGCCCTCTTCTACTTAATAGAAGATTTCTTCTATATATATATATAGTCTAATTAACTATATATATATATATTCCCTACTCAAGGGTTTTTTTTAAGGTGGCAGAACTTCACAGGGAAGAGAAAAAGTCTGAGGAAGAAGGAAAGGGGCAGCAAAAATATTTTTTAAACAAGAAATAAAAACTTCCAAAACATGTGAGGAAAACAGGTTTTTGTGTAAATTTAGGTGACATTTTTGGTTTAAATCGTGTGCTGTCTGTACTCTTATTTTAGGTGTGAAAGATATTTAACATCTGTTTTCTTCTTTATGTACACTTAAAGGTCTGCATGAGGTCTGTCATGAACTCAAGGAAAGTAGTCAGTTATAATTTAAGGCTCAACTATAATGAAAAAGGGAGAAATTATAATTAAGAAAATCACTTTAAGTCACTATGGAGCCTCTTCCTAATGACTATATAACTGGTGTAGTCACTGAATTTCCTACTTATGTTTCTACATTATTGCAGGAGGCCTGCGACATTAGGCAAAGCTGCACCTGAATGAAACTGCTGAATCAGATGTGTTGTTTTAATAGCACATCTAGTGAGTTGAACAACTGCCAAAATACTTTAGTCCCTAGGGGAAAATGTTCATTTTATACTGAGTCTTGCACACAACAGAACTGGTGGATTTAGGATCATTATTTGTTTTTTCAGACTGGAAGAGAAAATAAAAAATAGAATTTTTGCTTTTAGCTAACATAGACCAAGGGAAAAGTTTTTCCTGAATTATTCTGGCATTTTCTTTGATCTTCTATTTTGGTTTAGGTCAATTCAACAAATACCTGTCTATTGTACAAAGCAATTCACTAGACAATGTGAAAGACACAGATACAAACAAGACTCCATCTTGGCTCAGGAAGAACCAGGAACTTTACATAACTGAACTAAGGACTGAACTCACATTTTTTGTAAGTTACCAATACAGCATTCAAATTCACGTCACTCCAATACCAGAAATAGCAATGAACAGTTGCTATAATTTGGATATTAAATGCACCAATACGACAATCCATGTGTGTCTTGGTTACTTTTTTCTTTTCTCTTGTTGCTGAGGTAAAACACCTGACACCCAAAATTAGGGAAGGAAAGGTTTATTTAGCTTACAGTTTTTGGAGGTTTCAGTCCATAATCACCTGGCTCCAAGGCAGGGTGGAATGGCACTGGGGCAACACTTCAAGGCAACAGCCAGAGCAAAAGAGACAAGATTAAGCCTCTTTTCCTCCTTTATATTGTACACAGGCCACCCCACCACCACCACCAGGGTGGGTGTAGCATTCACAAAATCTCTCTGCCCTCCTCTTCCACAGGAAGAGGATATTTACATAGTAAGGATTCTGGTTCCCTGCTGAGTCTCTCAGTAAAACTTCTAAACTCAAGTTGACACAATGTATCAACTATAACAATGTGCTAAAGGGTTGGTTCCTGGGATTGCACTACTAGGAGGTGGTAGAACACTTGAGAGTTGAGGCCTCCTGGGAGCTCTTTCAGTCACTGCAGACACATTTTCAGAGGGGTTTTTGGGACCCCAATCTCTTCTTTGTTCTCTTTCTCTCTCTTTCCGTCTTGCTTACAAGGTAAACAGTTTGCTGTAGCTTGTACTCCCGATGAGTGCATCTCACATGCTCAACCAGAGGTGCAAAGCAATAGGTCTGCCAGATCTTGAACTGGAATCTTTGAAATTGTGAGCCAAATGTTCCTTTTTACTTTGTATATTAACTGTCTCTGGCATTTGCTAAAGTGATGAAAAGCTGACTATTGCAACAGTAAATATTTATTGGTAGAGAAATCAATTGAATGTGGAAGCACATGTGGATGTGTTCATTAGCCAGTCAATTAGAATTCATTATCTCAGCTTTCCTAATTTGCTACTTTTATGGTGAATGTGAGTAACATATGATCACTTTATCAGAGTGGTTTTTTGTTACTACTTATATTTCAAAGATAAATATTACATACACGCCACATGCGATCCCAGAGTTCTGTGTAATTCCCTAATTGGAATATAATTTTTGTTTACTCCAATTTTGCTTATATAACATATGTAGACTGAATATTAAAATAAATAAAATAGAGGACAACTAATCTGCCTTGCGGGGGACTGTGTGACCAGCACAGACTCCCAGAAGAGAACCACCCCACTGAGCGTGAGTGGCTCTGGAGCATGGGCTTAGAATCAAGGACAATCCCTGCCCCTCCATAAGCAACCTGCTGGTTCAGAGGTCTGGCTAAATTGATAACAACTAAAGAACATTAAGCAACTAAATGCTAGCATTGTTTCGTTAATTTTGTGGGCCTGAGGTCGGCAACCTGAGCAATTCTTTGGAAGATAACAGTAGGCAATGTAGCAAATATGGGGGATTCTCTTCTGTCTTGTCTTCAAGGCCCAATATGGTTCTCATTGTTTCACTTTACTCTGATTTTTTTTTTGCTTTATTTTATATTCTGTTTTTATTTGTTCTATTCTGTTTTGTTTTTGGTTCAATTCTACTATACCTGTTGGAATGGTCCGCTATTCTAAAGATAACAAGATATACTATAGTAGCTATTGTTTTCATAGTATTTTTCTTTAAAGTTCTGTACCTGTTCTGCTGCTTTGTTTTGATTGATGTTCTGTTAGATTTTACTATCTTTAAAATAAAAATAAATAAATAAATAAATAAAATAAATCATTTCAAATAAGTAACTTTAATGAAGTTTAAAGAGGAATTCTTGAATCAAATAACAAACTCTGAAGACTTTTCTTTGCATTATATACATAAGTATTTTTATCTGCCGAATAAATACACATGAAAGAGGGAACCAAATCTCATCCTTTCCTACTATGCAACTAACTTTCTCCCTCTGTCCTGCTCGAGTTTTGGTTATATTTACAGAAGAAAAATGTTTCTTAGTTTAATTTTCATTGTATTTTATCATAAACCAAAGCATTACAGAGAATCAATGGTAGGAGAGAAAAGCATATAAATAAGGTGGCCTTCTAATTTTCATTCACAATGGCCTTACTCCAGGTGTGCACAATTTGCCTCATGATGGTTATAATTAAAATGCCCCCAAAACACATATAGGAATCTCCTCTTCTAACCTAAAACTTAAATTTGTAGATAGTTCAGAGAGACACAACCCCTTAAATGTTTTTATTATGTTCTCAGTCTCCAAAATAATATGACATAGGCTTAATAATTTAAATTTTTATGTATATCTGTATTATATAAAATAAATCACAGACACTGAATCTCTAGGAAATGAGTTGTCCTTAAAATGCAGACCACTAGTGGCAAACACAATGTTTTTATTTTGAAAAATTTCAGGAGAAAACAAATAGCACCAACACAGCAACTATGCAAAATATAAGAGAATAACAACCCTGAATCAAAATAGATTATAAAACATTCTATGTGGTATTGATAAACTCAAGTGCATTTATATTCCTTCAACTGAAAAGAAAAAAATTCTAGAGACTCTTCAGCAAAATGGTTTCAAATTACTACTAAGCACCCTTGAGATGCCATGGAGATCTAACTGGAAAGAAGATGGAAACAAGTGAAGAATTCACATAATAATTTCAGAATGAGAAGCTCTGACATTGCCAGGAAGATAAAAATAAAATCAGAAGTTTTGTGGCTGATGCTTTTGGGCCAGACAATCTACATAGGTACCATGATTATGACACCTGTTGGTGATTATGTGACAAGTCTGTTACCAAATCTCACTGGTAAAAACGTGTGTGAAAACAATATCTATCACAGGATATTGCTATAAAGATTACACCAAAGTACCTGGCAATAATAAATCCTAAATAAATGCTAGTGTCTTTTGTTATGATAAATATATTGCTATTTTTTAAATATTTTATTAATAATAGAAGACAAGACAGAAGAGAATCCCCCATACTTGCTACATTGCCCGCTGCAAAGTGATGCTTGGGTTGCTGACCAGACGCTTGGCCGAATCTACAAAACAAAAGTTGGTTGATGTTCCTTGGTTGCTATCAATTTAGCCAGACCTCTGAAACAGCAGATTGCTGACGGGAGGGGGGGGAGTTGGTCCCTGATTCCAAGACCGTGCGCCAGTGCCACTCGGGCCTGGCGGGGGCCCCGCGAGGAGCCCCTCTCATTCTCCTCCAAGGTCCTGGGTTCAGGACCCCGGAAGGCAGTCCATGTTTAGTCCTGATCAGTGCCTGCGCCTCTCGGGCCGGGCGGGGTCCCCGCGAGGAGCCCCTCTTGTTCTCCTCCAAGGTCCTGGGTTCCTATATTACTATTATTAGTAGTGCAAATGTTATTATAGGTAATCAAAGAGTTTTTGCCAAAATGTTATAGAGTAAAAACCTTAACCAAAATGAGACAGGTTTTCTACACGGGGATTGTAATTAATATGATGAAGAAAGACTTGAAAGGGGAAAATTAACTCAGTATTAAATAACAGCTGCTATGCTCCAGCAGAGAAATGCTGCACTATACAAATGGAGGGGAGAGCACTGGAAAGCAATGTAGGATATGTGCAGAAAAAAACATTGAAATTCTATGGTAAGGGAAATGAGGTCCTGAGGCTTTCCGTGTGTTGAATATTAAGTGCTTTATGCACCTGGCTTACAAATGACCACAATAAGCATGTCCATGTGCACTTTTATTACCTTTATTTTAAAATAAATAAATTGATGTATAGAGAGCTTAACAAACTTTCCCAAAGTTGTAGGAGGAGTAAGACATAGGATACCAGGGAACTACCAAACAGACCTCAGACCAGATCACTGAAACACGATGTTATACTGAGTGCTCTATAAAGAGAAATCAGGACTGAAAATACTGTAAAATTCCAAATGGTGAAGAAAATACACAAAGTCAAAGAAGAAGCATCTGACTATGACTTATACCTGAATGAGAAATATAGGAACAATGACTGAAAAATTTATAGGTATTTAGTTGTAAATTCTGTGAATGTCCATAAAGAAAATTATATTTTAATATGAAGGTACGATATTTTACAGAAATCTTGAAGCTCTATTGCAATCATTAAAAGGTGTTATTTGTTTATATAATTATATTAATATATGTTTAATTCATGAGAAATCTAGTTCTTCCCATAGAGTTATGGCCCTTTTAGAATGTGTAAAGAATCAGACCAGTAAAATGTTAAGCTTCTTACCCTTCAACAAAAATGTCATTAAAATACTTTCTTCTTTTCAAATAGTAAACACCTTTCAAGAGAAACTGTCTATATAAATAGAATAAAATAAAACATCCAAGAATTGTTTTGAAGAAAAAATAATCTCAAAAAATATTATACACATATGTGCCAGGTATCTGCTAGTATAAAGAAATGTTGGACAAAAAGCTTTCAGCCTTAAGTGAAGCTAATTTTGTAAATCAAACACACTGTTAAGAAAAAGGAAATGACAGTGTCATTCTTTAGAAATAGCATTGCAGGTGAATATTTAAATAAGATCCGCTAAAAGGTTTAAACATCTACACTATTTTTTAAAAAGTTGACTAAATGACAGTTGAGTGATAATTCCATGGACTTTCCATGTAAGAAATATCTTCAGCTTACTTTCCATGTAAGAAATCTATGTCCACTGATGAATTTTACATGCTACATTAGTTATGTAAAATTATATTTTGTTTAAAAATGTTCTCAAATAATGTATCTGCTTAGAGAAAAAAGTAAGTATATTAAAAATGCAGTCATTTTAAAAGTAATTCTGGTAATCTTGACAGAGTGAAAACCTTATTTTATAAATATGAGCCAGAATGTTCAATTATATGTGGAAGTAGAACTGATTAAACACAAGCAAAACCTCTGTCAAATTAAGGAACAGCAATAAAATATTGAAGATGTCAAAAGGACCAATTCTCATATTCTTATTAGATTAGTTTTCATAAATATCAAACAGACACATCAACATTCATCAATTTCTCAGTTTAAACAAATGAAATGGCTCTAAACCATTTTTATTTCTGATGCATTTATATTGTCTCTTAAGATTTTTACTATCATTCTGCCATTTAGAAATAAACCTTTATTCTCCATGGAAATGGCTTTTGTTTTCAGTTCTAGTCCATAGAGTTGAACATGAGAACTATGTTCTCTGCTCAAATGTGACTAACAATTTATTGTGAAGGTTCCTCAAAACAACTATAATTTTTAAAAATCAGTAAGGCTGAATATGTCATAATGTGTATATTTTGTATGGCTTTAATGGCGATTTTTGTAAGTCTTTTTATTTTTGAGAAAGTTTTGGTATGTTACCTATACTGCCCTTAAACTACTAGGTTCAAGTGATCTGCTTACCTTAGCCCCCTCAGTAGGTGCATAACTTACATCAATACTTTCAAAGCATTAACAGAAAACTGCAATTGTAATAGTATTATTTACTTTCAGTTAATTTTCATGTGGGAAAATTAGGATCTTACTGTTTCCTACTCTGATTCCCTCTTTTGTGAAGTGTCTTATTACAAATGTGCCCAGTGAGGCAGAAATATTGACATGGTGTTGTATTTGAGTTCAGTTTAGATCTTATAACAGCTATTGATATATATGAAATGCACATATAAATGCTGAATTCTCACAACCTAGCATAAGAGCTAAGGAAAGTCTTCAGCACTTACAAAATATGTCAGTCAAATACTTCACTACTTATCGATAGGTTTCTGTTCATATCAATCCAAACAATGGAGAAACAGACAAATGAAATCAAACTAAGAGTAAATTTCAGAAATTCTAAATTGTTTTACTCTAAACTCTGCTTTTCTTTAAAATATTCATTTTCTAACAATTTAAACTAAATCCAGATGTTCAGTATCTCAGAATGAGCTCCTGTTTTCTCTTCCAGTTACACTTTTAAAAACAATTTCCACATGGGTAAAGTTGATTTGTTCTGTGCAGGAGGAGTAGGTTGATGATTATTAGAATACAAGAAATCTGAAGAAGGACTCAAGAGTAGAATGAGGGATATATTTGCAGTGAGATCACCTTGATAATTGTCTAAGTCATTGGCAAACCTCCAAGAAGAATTCATCTGCTTTTATTTTCCAGGATTATCACTGTTTCACATTTTTGTGTTGCCTTGTCTTTCTATCATTCTGTTATCCATAGAGTCATCCTGAAATTTAATGACCTGTTATCTGTTATCCATACAGTCATCCTGAAATTTAATGACCATATCATTCTCCAATTAAGTTGTGTGAAGTGAGACTCTAATTCAATTAACATATATCATGTGGGAAACACTTTATATATTTCAACTACTGCTAAAATTCTCCTGTTCAAAGTTGATTCATAGCTGAGCAGTCAGCAAGTCTTGGAATATTCTCTTGAGATTTATTTTTCTTTTTTATCAAAGATGCTATAATTTTTCATTTGCCTAATCAAAATTATAAAACTAGAATATATTTACTTCTAAATGTTACTTTTCTATGAAGAAATAGATTAGTGTTTGTTATTTTTGTGCTTTTTAGTTTGGGTGAAATCATATAAATTTTTAAGAATTTACTAAACATTTTCCTTTAATCTAACCTTAAAAATACATTGAAAATTATTGAAAATGAGTAAAAGAATTTTATAGATAAAGAAAATGCTTGAATTTAAATATTATCAAATGTAAATAATTATAATTCAATAATGACAATAAAAATAAATAAAATTTAACACACAGGGAAAAATGTAGACTTACACTACTAATTCTGGAGGCATTGATTTTCTCAATTGTTAATTGATCTGTGTGGAATTCACCCATGTCAAGAGGTTATCTTACATAGAGACACAAAAAGAATTCAAGTGCATTTTAGTGTTAGTGATGCAGTATATGTTTTAAGAAATATTAATAATTTCAAATGGTAAAGAATCAATTGTTAAAGGACCTGAGCTAATATGTATTCAAAGAAGACATTAACAAAAATGAATAACAGTTATATAACAAGTGGTCAACATCACTAGTCATCAGATAAGTCTAAATCAAAACAACTGTAAGATATCACTCTACATCTATTAGGATGGCTACTGTCAAAAAGCCAAGAGATGATAAATGTTGGTAAGAGTATAGAGAAAAAGGAACCCTTGTACACAGTTGGGAACGTAGATTGCTGTGGCTATTATGGAGTAAAGTATCAAAGTTCCTTAAGATATTAAAATAGGTCTAATATGTGACCCAGCCATTTCTCTTCCAGATATATCAAAAGGTGGTGAAATTTCCACCTCATAAGGATATTAATATTTCCATTATTCCCATGCTCAATGTAGTAATGTTTACAACAGCCAAGATATAGAATCAACCTAAGTGTCTACTGATGGAAAAATGAATCAAAAGAATGTGCTACATGTGTGCCTGGATGTGCATGTGTGTGTGTGTGTGAATATTATTCAGCTGTTTAATAGATGAACACAATGCCATTTAGTACAGCAGAGAAAAACCTGGAGTTTATTATACTAAGTGAAAAACAAAAAACATGAAATAAGACAGACCCAATTTTATGGTTTGTGTCTAGATGTTCCCCTGAAGCCTCATGTGGTTACAGGTAGGGCTTTTTCAGAGGTAGTGGAATCTAGAGTGTGTGTAGTACTTTGTGATGCCCCTCTGCCATATGGCACCCTGTGTTGGAGTTGCCAACTACGGATTGAAACCTCTATGAACCCTAAAGTACATAAGTTTTTCCTTTTTTAACTTTGGTGTTTGTTATTTTGTCTTAGCAAAGCAACAAGAAAAAAAAGTAGCTAAAACAGAATCTAGTACCAGAAGTGATGATATTGCTGTCATTGTACCTGACCATGTGGTTCAGGAGCCTTTGGAACTGGCTTATGGAAATACTTTGGAAAGACTTGGAAATGTCAGAAAAAGCATCCATGGATAGTCTTAGGCTGTACCTGATGGGAGATTCTGGTCAGAGATCAGGAGACTAGGATGCTGCTGGTAGAGCCTAGACTCAGGAGATTTCTGCTGGGAAGAAGGACTGCATTGATTTTTGGACTCCAGGCAATGTGAGTTATGCCCAGGTGGAAAGTTTGTCTGCCTTTTGCTTTTTTCCAAAAGCTTTGCCTGAGACTGAGATTAAAAGTAGAAGACTAATCTTGCAGAAGAAATTTCAAAGGCAGTCTAATATTGAGGTGGTGGCATGACTACTGTTGAGGGGTTTTAGTCAGATTTATATTAAGAATTGAGAGCAAAGATTCAGACACAATGATTTAAAACATTTTGAGTTTGGACACAAAGGAAAGCTCCAGTAGAGAAAAAGCAAAAGAGTTCTTGATTCTGAGAAAGAACAGGAGAATAGAAAAGATGGCCTGAGAGCATCACAAGAAGCACCAGCATTCCACCCTTTTCAACCTCATAATTGCCAAAGTGAAAGGCTTTGTTTTGGGAAGAAAGCCCCAGCGCACCATGTTCCAGAATGGCACATGTCTAAAGGTTTGGTTCATAAGCACTTGACCCCTGTA